>JAACJN010000439.1:0-26898 GCA_013368555.1 Collybiopsis confluens
GGAAAGCAGGGATGAAGGCGATGAAAGCATTCTCAAAGATGTCACAATTCCAAAACTGCACTATTCATGCGAAACCCTTGTTATGGGGAAAAACAAAGTAGAACAACTCAACCCGCTCTTCCTAAAGTTCCTCTCCGACGCGATGGATAAGCAAGGGTTCAATATGCAACCATCGTGGTTGTCCGTACCTTCTAATTTCAATGTCAACGAGGTGGAAAAGATTGATCTTGTAAGTTTCTGCCAATTGTCGATCTAATTATCCTCGATTCTTACTGAAACTTTCAGGATTTGGGAAACCAAGCCTTGCGCCGTGCGTACTCGAAACTCTTTCTTCAACATCAAGTGGATCGGCAAGATACACGGGCCGGAGCAAGCATTATTACTCCCAGCCCCAAAGGAGATTCTGATTACGACCCGGGTGACTCCAAGTACGACCCATTTCAGAATGATCCACCCAGTCCTTTAGCTGGCCGTAGACGGGTAGCGTGAAACGACGTAATCAGGCCACCAAACTTGTCGTGCTCTAGATTGAATTACACGAGTAAATTTTATCGTCGTACTGTGTAGAGATTCCAGATGGAATATTCCATTAGGTGATAATATGTTGACAGTGTTTGGCAATGTAGAAGTAGTCCTTGGGAATAACAGCTGAGCACAAATGAAAACGGCGACAGAATCACATTTGCGCTAGACGACGGTAGGAACGCCCAATGTATGACTCTTTCGTTTCCAGCCTCCAAGTCGTAACAAACTCCGCATGCAGAATCAGCGAAGAAAAGAGACATAGGGCCCTTTGTCTTCCTGCCCCGCTGTTGCTTCAAACCGACTCAGAGAACATGAAGCGGAAACTTTAGGGCGACCTCCAGTCATAACAGACGTCAAGTCGAAGGCGCAGGTTCTCCCTTTTTCTTGTTAGCATCGGTTGTTGGCGATGGCAACCACTAGCACGCAGAATAGAAGGTGGAGATATCGTAGGTCGACGTCAGGTCGTAGGAGGTAGGTCAGGACATTTCGACAAGAGCAACGGCAGATAGTATGGAGTTCGACTCCCATGGAAGAGCGAGATCTGGATGCCAAAGACTCGAGACTGAAGGTGGCCCTTACTCTAGCGCGATCGCCGACCCTCGTTTGCCAAGTCCCGGACAAAACTGATGAATTCGGCTGCAGTGCGTTTCCGTTCTACCAATCCCCTACTGATCACTTCCCCCGCGGGCATGGCATCTTTGTCCTTCGGACCCATAATTCCCGCAAGACCGAAACTCCCTCTTAATAAGAATATCCTTGCATCTAGAACACCGCCTTTGACCCTAAATGCCTCCCTAGCCGCAAGATGGACGAGCAGGAAATGGACGCGGTGGTATTCGGACTAGAAAGATACCAAGCGAAAGGGATCGGTGTCCGTTCTAGGGAGGGTCAGGGCAGGAGAGGTGACACTAAAAGGAGTTAGCCGTGTTCGTGGCGCGGAGGGAGTGCTGGAGAGATATACTTAGACGATGACATCCAAGCTCCCTAAAATTCCATCCCCTGCTATTTGGCCTTCCGTCGTCTTTCCCCATTCACCTCCTAACCTTTCCTTCCAAGGCAACGAGATGAGTTCGCTCATCACCATCCTGGATTCGTAGGCGAAGAAATTTGGTGAGAAAAAAGGTAGCATGAACAAAGAGAAACCAACGTTTTTCCGGAAACTGTCCCATTCCCCTTCGAGAACCAGCTGCTCAGCACAAAGATGAATGCGTCCAGTGATAGGGTGATAGCACCAGGGGGACCAGCCTAGAAAGCGACAACGTGAATCAGGAGGGTGTTATCGACGACAAACAACGGTCCTCACAATGTTTCCACGACGCCACAGAACGTGGACCGCGAACGCAATGAATGGTTCGCGCCTGCTTTCATAATAGACGGGGATATGAAATACACGGAACGTGGTGATATAGAAAGTCGGATAGGTATCACTGTTCAAGTACGAGTCGAAAGCTTGATATACCATTTTCGACAGCGGCATTGAATATACGCGTTTTCTACAGCTCGTTTCGAGCCATAGTCTTTTCGAAAAATGCATCTATCACTTACCGCGGTGGTTACTCCTTCAGCGATAGCCAAAAACACGGTCGAGCAACGAACTGAACTGCCTTCAAAATTTCCTGGAGATTGGGCTTCAGAGCTTCAGCACTAGTTATTCATAGCATAATTAAGGCTCACAACATCCGGAGTGCTTGATGGATATTTTAGTACTGCTGTGTCCTTCCGAAGGATAAACTAGCAAGAAAAATGTTCCAGCTCGCCCGTGGAAGTTTGAGCCAAATATCGATCCCGTCCATATCAAACCGAGTTTACGGGCAAGTGGAGGTAGTACAGACATCTTGAGGCACGAAATTCTGAGTGTAAGTCGTAAGTCGTAGCTCGTAGGCGTCGTTCGGGTTCAAGGATCAAGATAAGATTAGATAAATGCTGGATTCAAAATCACCTGATACCATGACCTGCCCCCTTGTGCCATCCGCAAGATGAACACAGCTAATGCCGACTCCCGAGTCTGAAAGTAGCGCAACATAGAATTTCCGGATTGGCCGAAACTTCCTGGGAGTACGCAAGCCAGAATCACAACCGCATCAATTTTTCTCAAAATACTTGCGCCGTCGGTGTTGATCGGTCGGACTTCAACGAGCCAAATATTCTTCCTGGAGTCAAACCCCTCGGTAGGCATTCAGATATCCATCCCTTCAATAGCAACGACCTTCAACTCGAAACTCAACCCAGGTCACAGGTGTATCGTCGCGTAAAGTCATGGCATAAACTCGAGATCACCGACACCGGAAAGCAATTAGGTTTGACAGTCGCCAGTCGGGATCATCATTCTCATCAACGAACAAAAACGTCGTAGGTTGAATACAACAAGATACAGTCCCCATTCGAGTATTGAATCCCATATAAAAGATTCTTGCTCGACAGGCCGCGGTTTCCCACTCTCAAATCCGATAAAAGCAACCCCTTCTGACTGAAACTGTCGCTCCGGCTTGGACTAATGGAGAAACTCTTCTTATCTTGGGTATAGTCGCACGAACTATTCCGAGTCCGTCCCTCACAGACCTCACCTCTTGGACTTCGATGTGTAAATTGAATACAAAGTATTGATATAAACGTGCTTCGAACATGCCTGTTAATTATCTCGTCGCAGTTACCTTGAAGCGGTACTGGCGCCCGTATGGTTCAAAACTTCGGAATTAGTGAGTTGATCCCTATTTTTCATTGTTCTTTGAACGTCTGGTTTCATAACTTTCGATCTCAATCAGTCATTGCCGCGGTATTCATACGAAAGATATTTCTGGGTAGGCATTCGCTATCAAGCTACAATAACACCGGGGTTTCCAACAGAAGTGGCTAAATCAAGCTAGCACCTAATGACTCGAGGGAATGCTTCTGCCGGTTTAATCCTTCTAAACCCGGTGATCTACGCAAACCTGGGAAGTAATTCGTCCCAGAACTCTCCCTGATTCAATAGCATTCAGGTTGAGTAAGTGAGTAATCAATTCTGTTCTCCACCTTTTTTCCCACTTACTGCGGTCAACCACGGCTTCAAGAGAACTTTTGACAGAGTGGAATCTCAGACTGCAACTCGAGTTCTACCACAGCAAACTCTCCAGTGACTCGAGCACTCTTTGTTGACACTATCTATCCCCGAACGCTCGAGGTCTCGTTCACTGACTCGTGTACATGTTCTGATACTAATATTAAAGAAAGAAACACATTTCCACTTACGATCGTAATCCAATAAGCCACCTCATTCAATCCCCGGTAACTCAGGTTTACGGTTACTTACTCAGCTTTACATGCACAAGATAAGAGTTATTAATTCACATCGGATCCATGAGGTGTCATGTCGCCTGGCTCTTTAACTTACCGGTAACGTAGTAAAATAACACATCTTCTCCCGCCCACTTGAGTTATAATTACCTACTAGTACACGAGTCGCAATTCCCCACCAATCTCCGACGTATACAGAAGGAAAAGAAAAAAACATCAGAACGGTACATATCTTTTTTTTCTGGAGATCGATGATTGCTCCTTGCATACCCTGCGGATTCTATTATCCTCACGTTTTCGCCACACTTGTAGGCACGAATGAATGCTAAATCCCTTGAAATGTGATTCGACCGCATGCACCAAAGATGCGTAATGGCATGGGATCTCGGTTATCGAACCTGAGAGAAATTCGTTAGCACAGAATGTTACAGCGGTGATTGACCGAAAGTGAGTTATTCAAACTGTAATGAACAGTACCTACTTACTCGTTCAAGCCTCAAGGATGTTCAGGCCGCCACCACTGGGAACTCGAATCGTTAATGATATCTTTTGAGGTGACGAATACTTGCTTGAACTTTTACAGTGGAAGAAATAGGATAAGGCCCGGGGGAAGCCAGATGTCTGATCATCGGCCGGCCATTGGTCGATTACGGTTGATTATCTGGAAGCACAAGCATCATAAAGGGATGGAAAAGATGAGAAGGTTGTAGGTTGCAAGGTGGGCCGTACTGATCGTGAAGACGCTCGTGAAGACACAAACTCAACTCAGGTACTAGGAGGGAATTCTCGTAGCATAACTGCTACCCCACAATAATAAAAATTCGAAAGGAATCGAAACCGAATTACCTTTTTTTCTATAAAACATATTTCGTCAGCAAGTCGTACCAAGTTTAATCATGCCAATTCGACACAAGGACGACAACTGGTATACGAGGAGTAGCCCACTCACCTGAAACTTAACATTCCTGACTTATTCCCCCTCAAAGTCTTTCAGGACCGACCGTTGAAAAGATCCGAGGAGGCGATACAAGCTTCCTCTTGACGATTTCTGTTAGCATGATTTGCCTCGAGGTGGATATTCATAACTCGGAATATCAGCGTTAAATCGTCTTACCTCGTTGTTAGGTGGTGAAACGCCGCTCAGGCGTCTGCATATATCGAAGAAAGGTTAGCTTGGAATGTGGCGTGCTCACCCTGTAGTCATTCTCAATATATTTTACAGCTCAACAGCAAGTAGTAGGTGGCGCCGTGTCAAGCGGTCAGCTGCAGCGCTATCGAGTCAGGAGTGTTCGTCTCCTTGATCGCAGCGAGGCTTTCCTATGCATACAGCTTGAATATGAAAGTCAAATTTAAGCTCGATTGAAGCACAAAGCCGGTGTAGGATTGGGTATGGCAGTGATGCTACTGGTGGTTGGGGTGAGAAACACCGCTTTTTATTTTATTTTACAGCTTCAAGTCACGTGAGAGGCCCGCAACGCGTCTTTGTCGAAATTCTGATGGCGGCTCTATTCAGACCGCCTTTCTCTCCAACGTCCACCACGCTCGAGAAACCCACCTTCTTCTAGCCTTCAATTTTGAAGAAATCCGTCGAAGTGACTGGTAGAAGACCTTGAACGACATCAGCGCCCAATTTTGGCGCTTTTCTCCAGGCCTTGGTAGCTCCGGTTTCGTTTGCCTACATTTACCGAAAAAAATTACTGGAGCTCAGCCAAAACCAAACAACCAGCATCAACTTTGAATCACGGATCAATAGACTTGTCGGCTACTCGATTCGATCGTAGTGAGTTCATCCGCGGTGCTGCGCATCTACTTTTGTTCTGAACACGGTTTTCAAGAACAAAGATCCTCGTTCGAGCCACAATCACTCGTGTGCCGGCGTTCATTGCTGTTTTGTTCACTGAGGTGAGCTTCTTTGTTTCTCGCAGGCAACGTGCAAATAAAATGACGAATCAAGGCCACAAATCCCTGTACTCATAACCCCTCCCCGACCTTCTCTTAAAACGCCCCGACAACCTTGCCTTTGGCCGCAACACAAACTCTTCTTCTGCAACTTAAATTATAGGTGATGTGGGAAGATCCTTGGGGCATGCCTCCCCCGGTCGAAATAGGTCCAGCAGGAGGAGGTCACATTCTACCCCCGCCTGGAGCTAGATTTGAAGATGGTTTGAATATGAATGCGTTTCCGGGACTGGGTGGGGAGCCAGAAAGACGAAGAATACAAGGGTATGTTTCGGTGTGTTTTTCTTCTTTACGCGCCCACAATTCTCATCTTAATGCAGAACCCCTCACCCTCGAGCAGGAGTCCCCCTAGGCTGGGAGTACCAACCTCCACCTCCACACAGCGCTCCAGGCGCTTTCCAACATCATAATCTTCCTCCACCTGGCTACCAATGGCCAGGTCAGCACACTCCGGCCTGGGCATACGGTGCTGCTTCTGCAGGGTCCGTCGGTCTCAACACTCCTTACCAACGCGAAGATGGTTTCTCTAGTACGGCTTGGAGACCGCCAGAATTCGGTCACGACAACCGAGTCGACATGGCATTCAATGCTGGTGGAGACTCTTACTTTTCTCCTCCCGGTGCTAACGAACAACCCGTCACCTCTGGTAGCTTTTTTGCTAGAGCCGCCAGATCTAGTTCTCGCCACGGACACGAACACGGACACGAACACGGACACGGACACGGACACGGACACCATCGGTCTCACTCTCGAGATCATCGTCGAGTCGACGATAACCCTTGGGCAACTCCTTCAGGCCGTCGTGGAGGTCAAAGGGAACACTGGAATGAGCAAGTCGATTCAGAAGAGGAAGGCCTTTCCTTGGATGAGGAACAAGATCTTCATCAAGCTAGAATGAGGCTAATGGACAGAGGGCATTACAGTCAAGTCGAGAGAGAGGAGCCAGACCGGGACTTGATAAATTCTTTCACCCGAATGGGGATACAGGATGAACAGCACCAACTGACTCGCCATCGTGACCGCTCTCGCGGTCGACAAAGCACCCGACCACGTAAATCTGCTCTGAAACGACACGGTGGACGCGCCACGTCTGTCGATGAGGCTATGCTCGCTTATCAGGAGTATGACAGGGAACAGCGTCAGTACCGTCGTCTTCTTCGGTCGAGAGAGCGCGAACAGGTCGCAGGGATGCACAACTCGTACAGCCCCTACGCTACCAACAATAGGCTTCTCGAAGGGCAAACGTACCACGAAAAAGATCGCATCAGCCGGCCGAGAGACTGGAGAGGCGATTATTCCGTTAAACCTGGCCTTCTTGGCCGGTGGTCATCAATATCGAGACATCCTTCAGACGTCGTCGAGATGTATGACCAGGTTAAGCGAAATCCACACCCGCTTCTTCAGCGCGTCTCTTCCTCTTCCTCACATCCTCCATCACTTTTCGTGGACCTTCGTTTCCCCCTTGATGCTCAAATGCATGGCATTTTCCCCCGCCTAGGACGGCCACCTATCAACATCGACTTTGCGCAAATGGCAGCGGAACCTTTCTCTCCGCATATGAGGTTCTTCCATCCTCGACTACCTTGGTACATTGATATCTACTCTGCTTCAGCGCTCGCGACCGGTGGTCGTCCTGCGCTTCAGCATCGCGGAGGAATCGTGGGCCTGACGGTCTGGGAAGTTATCGAGGGTATCTGGAAAGAACTACAAAGACCCATTACCAGCCGAGATTTTTATAACCAAGAGATGAGTGCCGTGATGAACAACGGAAGAGGAAGGAGTTCCTCTATGTCATCTCCGCATCCTCTACCGCCATCCTCTCCCTATACCGGAGGTTTCTCCCCTCATTCCGGTGGACCTCAACCGATAACCGCGCGTGATCTTGTCACTGCAGCCTTTCGATCTCGGTGCAAATCCGTCGGTCAACTCTTTGGGGACCCTCTTCGAGCACCCGATGTCGGAAGAGCTGAGTCTGAGGAAATCTCACAGGGCGTCAGAAGGGTTGATTGGTTGGGCATGGAAGAAGAGTGGGTTTGGACTGGAATTCAGAGGAGGTCTGGAGGATTATGGGAGATTAAGACGAGAAGGATGACCTGAAATGGGAGAGAACGAATGGGATTGGACGTTCTGGACATGCGATGGATCTATTTCGTTTGCGTTTATCGTTATTATCTGTATTTTTTTTCTTTTTATTGCTTTTTTGACCTCGGAAAAAGTGTATGTACACCGTATTCTTAAACAAACTTGCTACTAGTAATCAGAGCACGTTGGAAGCTGGAACGAACTTGTGCGACTTGACGAACCAGGCTTTGTCCAAAGACGGAAACTTCCGACTTGTCCGCTTTTCATACCATCAATTGTCCGATGATCAATATTTCTTATGCTGCCAAGTATCGGTGCATTTAAGAAAACGGATTCCACCATCGGTAAAAGTACAGGAGCGACGTAGAGTGGAGCCCACGACGTCTTTTTATTTTTATTTATCTTACTCCAGGAAGAGATAGTATCTAACTTCAAACTTGTTCTGGTCGACTCCCGCTCCAAAATCACAATCCAGATGGCGGAGCAGAGATCGTCACCTAACACCTTGACAGTGAGCAGAAGGTGGAGAACTACGTATGTATGCATTGCCTTGTTTTTCCGCATTCCTAGAACAGCGGGATCCATGAAGTGGGGTTCATTTACTCCAACGACTTTCCAACATTCTGACATCTGTCCCAAGGTGGTTTTCTCTCTCGCTGTCAACGGCTATACATAAACTCTGATTGAGTGTGCCCCAAAAGCACTGCTTTCATACCCAGTGTGGTGGACAGGTACTTGCTCACTTGGCTCGTACTTAGTCATGCCCTCTGATACTTTTTGATGCATAAGGGCCCGTAGTATTGGAGGGTTCAGGCTCGCGATTATTCGAACACGTTACGCTACGCTTTAGCCGAGAATGCGGTATCCCACCAGAATGAGACACAGCCGTTCGAGCGAGCGGCGGGGGTAGAAGTGGCTCCCAAACTCTCCGCTCTGTTTGGCGTTCGTTGGCAGATACTCCTTCGTACCGATAGTATCCACTCCCCACCCGGAGAAAATGGCGACAGAGGAATGATCGGGTTCTCAGGTGCATTTTCGATTTCTCAATTGTGCCCTGGCGTTCTCCTCTTCCCGCCCTTGCTACAGATGTATTAATGTGAAGTATGTGCTGAGAAAAAACTTTGCCGGCCTGCGATTTCTAAAGCGATTTTCTGTTTTTCTTTTTTTCTTTCCCTTTCCGAATGCGAGATCTAATCTATTTCCCTTTTCATTTATTTCAATCCAAAAGGAAAAAACTCAATGGGTAAGCTTTATCAAAAAGTCGAAACACAAGTCCATGCGCGGATTCAATTCAAAAGTCCTTGCTATCCGGACGACCCTCTATACAGTAATAACGGCAATCTACACAGTGTACAGTTCCTCCCCGTTCGCCTATATAAGGAGCTGGTCGAAGAACCTCTCGGCTCTCTACTAATCCGTTACCCTCTCATTGCTAAATCTCTATCTCCATCTCCATCTCCTGGTCATACATTTCACTATTCACTATTATCATGTCCAGAGAACGTCGATCCTGGTCCGAAGAAGAAGATGAACTGCTGCGAAACGCAGTCGACCTAGGTAAGACTCCTTCTCAACAACATCGCAACCCCAAGGGATCTAATCATCCGGTCTTCCACCTCGCAGAAGAACCTGGAACAATGAGTCCTTCAAAGTGGCACGCAATTGCGAAACACGTACCTAGCCGAACAAATAAAGACTGTCGCAAACGCTGGTTTGCGAAAATGGCGTCCGATGTAGTAAAAGGTGGATGGGCGCCGGAGGAGGACGAAAAGCTGGTTCAGGCAATCGAGAAGTACGGAACGAGGTCAGTCGGTTCGGGTTCGGTTTTTGTACGATGCATGGTCCTGAAAAACGTTGTCCGCGTAAAGATGGTCCCTGGTTTCGTCACATGTTCAATCAAGAAATAGTGACCGTAAGTTTATCCTTTTGCCGTCGTGAATAATCAGCTTAACATGATTTCAAGAATGTGCCAAGCGTTGGACAGACACTCTGAATCCTATGATAGACCGCACAAGATGGTCAGCTGAAGCTGTATGTTGGTTCTGTCGCCGTTAAATAAGATCTCATATTAATGCTCGGCGATAGGACGCTTTATTACTAAAAGCAGTCGAGGAGCATGGGAAGCTCTGGACAAAGATTGTACGAATTTATTTCCCTGGGAGGACTGGTCTCTCTGCGAAGAATCGGTAGGCTCCCGTACTATCCACAGTCAACTCCGATGTTCAACTCGTTCTTTTTCAGGTACAATAGCGTTACTCGCTTTAGCACCCGACCGCCACGTAGAAAGACCCTCAAACCGAGAGCACGGTCTGCTAGTACATCGTCCACGGTCTCCAGTTCCCCGAGCGTGTTTCCTGTATCACCCAGCGCGAGTTCAGTGTCTGACGCATCGGAACCTCCTAGAACCCCCCAAGCTTCGACCTGGAACCTACTCTAGTCTCAGCAGAGTCATCATCACGTACCGAAAAACTTCCTTCAGACCCTCCTGCCTGGCCCACTGCTGAGCTCCTGAGTTCGCAATGCCTTTCCCCCACCTATACGTATGAGGAGCTTTACTGCGCAATGCTCTCCTCGACCTCGACCAGTCGTCCGCTAGACATGCCCTGGAACGAACCTTACTCGCATTTCCATCGCGCAATAGGCGACGTGGAGACGGAGCCCACAATCGTCCCCCCCTCAAACTCGCTCGATGAATCATACGAATCATCATTCCTTTCGTATCCAGTTGTAGCAGACACTTCTCATCCGCCGTTCCAACCTCCCGCCCTAACTACATCAGATTCTCTCCCTGTTATGTTTCACACTACTGAGGAACCAACAAAAACTCTAGATGATTCTCCACGTGTGGCAGAAACTGAATATTCATTTCCACTTCACTCTTCCTTTTGGGAAATTTCTGTCGACCCACAATCCCCCGATTCGTTGACTCGATGGACTCATTCCTATTGATCTCTCGTTCCATATGTCTTTTTCTTTCTTTCTTTCTTCC
This sequence comes from Collybiopsis confluens, assembly GCA_013368555.1. Classification (NCBI taxonomy): domain Eukaryota; kingdom Fungi; phylum Basidiomycota; class Agaricomycetes; order Agaricales; family Omphalotaceae; genus Collybiopsis; species Collybiopsis confluens. The sequence goes on from JAACJN010000439.1 coordinate 10,829, forward strand.
ACGTTCTGTAGTCGATGGGCGACTTACTATCGATGTCCCTGTCCCTGTATCAGTAGCAAACGTTCTTGGTTCTACGAATAGAATTTAGATATACCAGTTCATCATGTATTATGTGTAACAACTAGATTGTCATGGAAATATAAAATTATAAAATGTCAAAAAAGATCCGCCGATATCCTTCCTGTCTTTGAGCAGAAGAGAAATTTGGCGCTCCCCTTTCTCCAATCAGGAGATGTTCGTGAAAAAAACATTGAGTCCAACGATAGTCATTTTGGAGTCATTCCATATTTAGAATTTAGTGGGAGCACTTGCCACAGCAACTGATCAGTGAACGCATATACCCAATATGTAGTGGACAATCCCAATGCCTCAGTAACTCTGCCTACGGTCGATGGATTTCTCAGATCGGCCCCATATGACTTGCTGGGATATTGTACTACTGCCCTCTCAACTACTTATCGCAGAGGCTGTCGTTCCAACTCATCAGTTAGTTCAACATTGAAGTGGGTATGTCCCGGATCGTCTGAGTATTTCCATTTACAGCACTTATCGTCGAAGTGCCCCCTGCGTATCGTGGGCCATTAACTGATCTATTACTATGCGTAGCTCTGGCTCGAAACGAGTTCATTGAAATCAAATGTCAAAAGTCTCGAACTGCCTCCCGCTTCAAGTTTGGGCAATCTCCAAGGTGGCAAGGTCGTCCGAATTTCAATACATTTTTACAACCTGTTTTTGGAATAAGATGGGCTCGGATCGCATTCATTATTTGATTCATTGGGCCGACTTTCCTTTGCTTACCAGTCACCAAACTTGAACGACAGACCTCTACTGGTTCTGGTAACCGTGAAAGATTTTGGGAGCGTTTTGTGGGGATACAAGAACCCCTCCGAGTCAGGAATGCTCAAGAGTGCTCAGACGTTTCTTCATCAGAGCATTCATCCGCCGATTGAACCCATCGATTCAAAAGGGCATGACTTTCGAAGGTAAAAAGAATCAAGTTTGCTGATAGTTTGATAGGTTGCTCTCCCGTCATAAAATACATAGCATAGCAATATTTCCGGCAAATGAATGCCAAGAATCCAGTATTGCAGTGGCGGAACTCGCTGCAAGGGAAAAAAGGCTGACAGCGGGAGGCAGCTTTGGCTGTTATGTATATACAATAATGAATCTTTTGTATACGAGTGTCTTGTCTTTCTTTTGCTGCTTTTTCTGATCGAACATTAGATAGGTCTTGTTCGATGGTCCAGGCTTAGAACTGCAAAGTTTAGTCGATGAACTTTATAAAAAACGACTATACTGCCAGTGCGGGAAGAGTTTACAAATTACCAGCCAAAGTGACAGAGTATTGGGTAAAATTTTCCACCAGCCGTTCCGGCAAATTTTAGACCACTTCGGGCCTTGAGCGTTTCGATGTACCTTGCTCTTGCATGGATGGGACCAAAGCGCATGTTCTTGATAACCGGATTGATGCGAGCGATCCCTCATTCCATCACGAAACAAAAACTAACTAGATTACCGACCTCCGGATCCGGAGAAAAGCACCGTAATCCCAGGTGGCTCATTGCCCATTGCATAGGCCTGGGAACGGGGAAACGAAATTTGTGCTTTATACTTCGAGCCTACTAGACCATCTTGGTAACATAAGATATTCTTCTCCTCCTTCCCGCATCGCTGTAATAATCCAATTAAGTATCCGCGAGCCAACTGCGTGGTGCAATCATCCCTTGATGGGATTTCTAAGCGAAAAGTCGTTCATATTTTCAGCAGGCATCTGAAAGAATTCCCAACCATGAACGGCGAACTTGAGCTCACTTTCGCCCTCATGCCAAGGCTCAAGGACGCAGATAGTGAGCCCCCATGTGAACCTGATGAAGATGGTCAGGGCCCCATCAAGAATCTAATGTACGAATTCCTAGCGCAGGAGATATTCTACTGGATGGATGCGATTTCGGGCCGCGGTATTTGGGTCACTTGCCGCTCGTGCGGGCGGACCGTCTCGGTTAGTCAGTCCTCGTCGTGGAACGAACTTGGAACTTGGAAAGGCGTAAACAGGTTGGTTCCCGATCTTTTTTTTTTTCACCCTTACAGTGATCTCTATATCCCTGTAAAACAAAACACGACGGACCTTTGACTCTTGAAGAGACATGTACTTACAGGCGAACAAAGCCGAAACCTCACATCACCACAAAGCGTTCTTCTCATGAACTCTACATTAAGCAACAGGAAAATTTTTCGTATTTGTACCCCCGCATGATCAAATTGCCTTTGCACCGTGTCTCTCGCATCAAAACAGCTCCCCCCTCGCGAGTTTAATCTCTCCGTAACGGCTACACATCTTATCGAGCACGACCTTTCCGGGGGTCAAGGACCTAGCCAGTTCACATTTGTTAGAATACAAATTGGGATTCGTCGGATTGTCTACAGTCTAGACAATCGCCTATTACACGCATCAATCCCAGCGCCAGGAGGGGGGAAATTATGCTTAGGTCCGATTCCGGAACAACCAGGCGAAGGCTAAGTATATCTCCTTCCAGTGGTATCAAAAGAAACGCCCGGAAAATGTTTGCTAGCAGTCACAGGCTACAGCTGCCTCAAGATCATAGATGGATGTAGGAACTGGCCTAATGATGGAACGGAGTAATGCGCCCATTACTCGTACCGTGCGTCATTTTCCAACTAACATAGAACACTCGAAAATGACGATTGCGCGTTCGGTTCATAATCAGACACAAATCTTGACGCGCCCGATGGCAAGGAACGACGGAATACCTAAGAGCCTTGCTTCTGACGGGCAGTAACCATAGCTGTATTAGCGTCTTATCGCTTCATCCTTCTGGAACCTAGACAGTTAACCCACCCATCCATCAAGATATGTACATCTATTTCGGCTGTCATTGTAGGAATGACAATGGACCACATAGGGAAAGTCATCGTAACAGTACCTTACTGTAAGAGGGGTGTATTCGTTCACTTGCCACCTATACCGTTGACTTGCTCCCACTAATCCCATTCCGTCTCGTTGCACTCATCTTTACCTCCACAGCTCTAAAAACCAAGTACAACAAAGCGGATGAGAAGAAACCAGTGATCAAACCAATATCACCAGATCCAGCATCCGCTATCGGTCCAGTATACCACGGCTGGTCCATACTAGGTATTATTACAGCAAACGAGCACAAGAAGGCCATGACGGCGGCAATCCCCAATGGAAGATTTGAAGGCGTGTTCCAATCTGCGACTGTATAGCGTAAAAAGTCATTTTTGCGGAAGATAAGATGTTCGCAGAGAACGATTGCGGAATATGAGGCGGCCCAGTAGCCAATCAGGTCTAAGAGATTACGCTGAGCAAAGGAACGGAAGAATAAGAACACAGAGCGCTCACTTAGAACATCTTCGAAAGCTGTAAAGAAGTGTTTAGCGCCGACGATGGCAATCGGGATAACGCTTGAGAGTGTAAGAATGTGGTAATTGTGACTGTCTAAAGCGCTCACATCGCGGTGCAAATCAACGAGTAGATATATCTTGGAACCCTCGCCAACCAAGGGGAAATACTCATGAGGCTGACACCTTGAAAATTGATAAATTCCCGCTCCCCGGGGCCTTTGCTGAAAATAGAAAAGACACCTACCGAACGAATACATTGTTATCGCACAAGGTGCAGTAACGGTCAGTGCACCCACGACTATTAAAAACTTGCCAAACCCCCCAACAGGTTCTAGAATAGCGGCAAGGAAATGTCCAAAATCGCCGCCATCTCCTAGTCCTGCTTCCCAGGAAGGGATAGCAGGCGCAGCGGCAGCGAAAGCTGCACCTATAATGTGTCCAATAAACTAAACAAGTTGAGGGGCGATTATTCAGAAAATAATCATCCAGATTCGAACTCGAATAACACTCACTGCAGACGTGAAGATACCCCCATAAGCCCACAGAAAGACTTTCCACCTACGTAAATGTCCCTCATCATCTCGTATCCCGTCATCACACACACAAGTCAGTGCCAAAGGGGACTCACGTCGGTACTTCCGCACTGTGATATATTCCGTAGTCCGCTGCAAACGAACACCATGTCAAATCCGAAGCACCAGCCGTAGTTCCGTAAGCAATCAGCATGCTAGCGGCCGCAGCTGGAGTCGAAGCATTCAGAATCGGTATTTGATTGATCAACTGCTTTCCCCCTACCCCAAACAGGGCGATGAAGATAACGACGCTGGGGATCCAGATGTACGTATCGTACCAGTGCAGGACTTTGTACCCGCAGAAAGAAAGCTAGATCCATTATCAGCTAATTTACCGAGAAAATGAAAAAGGTCGACTTGAACGAACCACAAAGGAGATGATAACGATAATAACAATACCGGCAGTATCATCAAGTTGCGTAGAAACTGCAGCGAGAACTTGACCGCCAACAATGGAATTGATAATGAGCCATCCAATTTGAGAAAATACGTTCAAGGCCGCAGGTAACATTGCACCGTAGTACCTTCATTATGAAAAAATGCTAAGGATGAGAACGGAAAGTAACAAAAATGTATGAAAGACGACATGCCCGAATGAGAACCGACTCTGGACCATAGTTCTCGTACCAAGTTTTGGACCAAAAAGAACACTAAAGAGGGCCAGGTTTGTTAGTACACTAGACGTAAGGACGCCGATGTAATAAGAACGTACAAGTACGCGGGGACAAAACAACAACTAAATCGAAATGTGACGTAGAAATGAGTCAGATAACTTGCGCAGAAACAAAGTCTGCAAGACACACACACACATTACATCCGCAATAACAAGCACGATGATGGATTCTCGAAAGGTGAGCGAAAAGAATATCGGACCCAGGGCTCCGGTGCTCATCCTGGTACTTGCATAGGATCGTAGGACCAACAACCCATTCATAAAAATGCTCACCCAGTGAGATTTAATATAGCAGAGAACCAAACGGTGAACATTTGCCACATTCGAGTGTCCGTACGTTCCTCAGGGGTTGTGGGAGTAATGCTGGATTTCAATTAGACTCAGCGCATACATCTCAATGGAGGTAAACAGTAGACATACCCGTGAGTCTCTATACCCCACTTCAAAGCCTTCCCGGTAAGACTCCTCCATCCACTCACTCTTCCTGTTCCATTATTCGAACGACCATCGTAGGATGAGCCATTACGGTCCTCAGTCTCAATCTCGGTCAATTTTGTATCGTCGATTGCGGTATTGTCATCCATGGTTCGAGATTCACTGCCAACCAAGGTGGAGGTGAGAAGGAAAGAAGATGACTCGATGTTGGATTTCCTGCATGACGCCATTCCATTATATATTATCTCGTCGCTAATCAATATTATCTCCGAGACTCGAGGCCCTCAAGAAATACCCGACACGATTCCGAATTCGATAATTGCAAACGCTCCCAGTAGACACACGATTTGCACACAATCTAAATCACAGCTTGGGTTTGGGGGGCAATTCTGCGAAGGGAGTGAGCAAATCAGCCGAAAGAGCTCTTTCAGCAGTAGTCGCGCATCCGTTCACGGAGTAAAGATGAAGCATTACTACACAAGACTCACCATCGCAGAAAGTCAATACGCTGTCCAACAAGATTCCTTCCTCCTTGAAGGCCTTCATCATCGCTCTCGTGCCAGAAGACTTTGCGTGTTGTGAAAACCCAATTTCTGGACCTAAAAAACAATGCGTCCAATGATCAAACGAGGGTATGAGAGCTTTCGCGATAAGAATACATACCGTTATACTCTTCCTGTATGCATCACGTCCAAGAAATTTACCAAATGATACAGTGAAATATGCGAGATGATAGATCCTTACGACAATGATGAATGTTGATGTGGGCTGTCCACTTGGCTCGAGTACCCTTGTAACTCGGTATTCAAGCTATGTAGACGGTTCCCAGAGATTCGCATCAAAGGACAGAACACCGTTGCAATGGTATTTTTCAAACTCACAGTATTAGGTTCAGCGTCCGACAATGCATAGGCCTGCGCAGCAGCCATTATTTCTGCCATCCGTTCTTCCTGACACTCCATTGAATTCGAACAGTCCCAGCAGAAGGTCTATGTTGACTAACCTTTCCTGGTACAATTTTCATCGTCGCTACGATGATAAGTTTCCCTGACGAAGTAGTACGTCTGTAAATCAAAGTATCGATGACAAGGGTTGGTAGCACTTGCAACGGAAATACACCTACGGAAATTTCATTTTAAGGGTTCACTAAGTCGAGGTTCTGCGCTCTAAGATGCACAATCGTGGTGAGGAAGAGAGACTGGAGGCCGGGATTAAGCTACCCCGGACACGACACGATTAGTTAAGGGCCTGGGAATTACCGGATTACAGCGGCACCGGCACTCTCACGATCATGTGCAAAACTCTCAACACCTCTTCAACGCTGACCATGACAGATACCGTATCGTCTAGAAGAAAAAAAAGAGTTTTCAAAAATCAGGTGTGTTGGACGTATAGAAGTTCAAGCAGCTCAACTCCCAGTCCTACCGCTGAGCTCAGTTAGTTTATTTCAATGACAATGCAGTGTATCCAGGCTGATTGTACTGTCCACACTTCGCATTACCCTCGTTGCATCCTCCACCAGGGAACATGGTCTAGATGCGTGCATCAGTGTGCTCTGCTTGAACAGCAACTTCCGGTCGATGCCAACTGGAATCAACCATTCCATCTTCTATCATATCTATATGATATGTCCTTGTTGTTCCGTGATATACCACGGTCTACAAGTTCGAGCTTCCCTCGAGTGTTTCCTCTCTTTTCCTCTCCTTTCTCATGTTTTTCTCTGAATACGCGCTCGTTGGTCTCAGGTAAGGATTCTGCATGTAATTTGTCCATGTGTTTCTTTTCACGAAAATATCATTAGCACCCTACTTTTTCCTCTCAATTTCGTGCGGGCATTTCAAGTCACTCTCGAGGGTCCTCAGACCGCCGCCGCACCTGTATCCGTAACCGCGACTTTCGTTCGAGACGCAGGAGATCCCACTGGCATCAAAATCAATGTCGTTGACATCAGCGATTCCTCTGGCCCCCAAGTGATCCAAAGTGAAACTCCGCCTGAGAGTGAGGAGTCGGGCTATTTTCTGGTTCAACTGACGGTCCCAGGGTGAGTGTCTCCAAATAGAGGTCCTCCTACTTACTCATGGGAATTCTTCGAACCAGGACATACACACTTCAAGCTGGAGCGTAAGTAGGACCATCTTTTATCATGATCGTTCCATGACCAGGAAACAGGAGCGCCATTCTGGTAACAAGTAACACTATCACTGTATCACCAGGAACCTCAGGAACCCCAGCTGCACATGGGGGATTGTTAACTTCTACGGTTCCGAAAAGGTGATTGTTTTCCGGAGTGTGCGACCTTCATTGATGTTTGCGCAGTACCTCAACACCGTCAAGCACTACCACCGGAAAGAGGTAGATCTAGTGTCTGTCATCGTACGAACATCACGCTGATTGTTCGAAAGCACCACGCTAGTTTTAACCACAGCAGTGCATGACATATCATCGCCTGGGGCGACAGTATCTGACGCCAACAATCAGACGACGACTTCCATCACCATCAACTCATTTCCAGTCTTGCCGTCGCAGACCACCCTCAGCTCTCCCACCGACTTACCATCCGCGCCCTCACCTCCATCACTATCAACGTCGAGAGATGCGGTCTCCTCTCAGCTGACGAGTTCTACTGAATCCACGAATGTTGCTCTTCCTAATTCTTTCTCGCCAACCCCACTTCGCAGTACTGTTAGCACGCCTTCCTCGTCCTCAGCTACCACTTCCATCCCCCCTGCTCGGACAGGGGCTCATCGTATTGTTGGCGCCATCGTTGGAGGTATTTTATCCTTCCTTCTACTCATGATCTTAGTCTGGTATCTTCTTTTCCGTCGCCATCACAAATTCTCACAGGTGCTCCCACTTCCCATACGACGCTTTACCAAAGCCGATGGCAGCACCGTGGATAACGAATATATCACAGAGCGGAAACGACGATGGTACAAACTCGGTAGACCCACTGGAGAGAGTCGACATTCTTCCTTCCTTCCTTTTGCGCGAAGCCAGATCATGTCTGCGACAGTAATGAATAATCAAAATATGGACTCCCTGCCACCAGACTGGAGAACGAGCCGCGAATCCGAACGTTCTTTTTTTCCAGAACCAGTGGCGGATGATAGTCCTACTAGTAGCACTCACCATTCTGGTTCATCTATCTTTCGACTATTGAACATCGATAGTGTAGCCTCCGAGGTTGAGCTTCCCGTTGAAGTGCTATCTTCCCCCATACCGTCCTTTCGAACTGCTAGTCTACAAACAAACCCTCACACTCTCTCAACCGATGGATTGCTCGACAGCACATCAGGTGTGCCAATTATTCAAGCGGGTACGCGAGCTCTCTCATTTGTTTCCTCGAATGCCATCAACTTACCCATGTCTTCTGTGTAGAAAAGTCAATACGAACGTCGATGTACCAGAGGTCTGTGGAAACACTGCAAAGATATAGCGAGGATAGACCGCCTTCATATACCACTCACCCTGATCACTGACTGCTCCGGTTTCGAAGGATTGACTACAATCGGTCTTCCTTTTTTTTCGAGGGGGTCAGAGGATAGGATAGGATAGGACATGAATTATACTGGGGAGGTCCGATTCCCGAACGACCAGTTTACCATAGTGTATCTATGACAATGTGAACAATACATCTATAGAACACACAGAGTATGTAACGCTCGCAAATACAACCTTCCGATAAAATTGAATATCCACTAAGAAAAATTGTACGATACACAAGTCGTACAAAGATTGTATGTGCGACCGCAGTCTACCATCCAATCAAATCTAGCATTTCGGCTCAACTGGTGGGAGGAGCATCTTCCTGAACTTTGAATGTGATTCCAAGTTGGTAACTGTCGGTCCCTCATCATTGAACCAATAAATAGAATAGGATAACTTTGTGCTTGGCTTCCTGCCAGTGCTAGTAGTAGCTGATCATATCAAAGTATCCTCGGGCCGACCCCGTCTTATATCTACGATGGTGGTTGTACGATGGTGGTTGCGTAGAAACTTTTCTGTATTTACGTCGCGCCTTCTTGAGTCCTATCTCTATTCTCTCTTTGGTTCCTCCCTACGCTCTTTATTATGTTTTTCTTGGAACACCTGTTGCATTGTCCGAGGTACGATTCAATCCTTAAGGATTCATAAAGGCGACAATCCGATGAAAAAAAAAAAATCTTAGTTTCCTATTATTTCTTCTCAATTCTGTATGCGCCTTCCAAGTCACTTTCGAAGGTTCTCCTACCCCCACCATTGCACCCGTGCCCCAAATCACGATATTGCGCCGAGACGCAGTGTTGAATGCCAGAAATCCCTCGAATCTCCAAGTGATCCAAGGTGGTCTGCTGGGGAATGACGAGCCGGGTTCCTTTTCTACTCCGCTGGACGTACTGTGAGCACCTTCCCCTAAACCCCGTTCTACTACCTTTTCTGATCATGATCTAGCACCAGAACGCACTTGCTCCAAGCTCGAGCGCAAGTATAAGCTTTTTCCACATTCTGTGATTATTCAATGATCAAAAGCCCTTTGGGTCGCTAGTAGTGACACGTTGACCGTATCATCCGACACCTCAGGCTCGGACACACATCCAGAAGCGGCAGAACTTAGCAGTGGCGCCACTGTCTCAGTCACCAGTGGAACGGTTGCCGTGTTATCTGGAATCTCAGGTGCACATCTAACAACGTAAGCAGGGCATTTTCCATGTTCTGCGATTGATGAATCAGACCAGAAAGTAGTACCGCCATCTCGGTCACCAGTAGAACGGCTACCGTATCATCTAAAACCTCAGACACACATTCAATATCGTGAGCAAACCGTTTTGCATCCTTTACGAATTGTATAAGTTCTCAGTCAGCAGAAAGCAGGACCTCTATCTCAGTCACTACTACCACGTCCGCATCGCCTTCCGAAACCTCTAAAAAGGTATCAAAGTTACCGACAGTCAATAAGAGGTACGCACTCTCCCCGAATCAAAATCAACTGTTGCTTCATTTTGCATCTGCAGTTCCTCAAAGTCAACACCGACCGTTGATAGAAAGCAGTGAGTGTCATTATTCCTGGGATCATACACTGTTCGATACAAATTTACCGATCGTTTGATAATCCCAATCTTAATCAAAAAAAAGCACCCCGGCTACCACTTCGTTTGACACAAAAATTACACATTTCAAACTTTCTTATATAGCGCCAGCAACACCTGACGCCAAAACTCACATAACCACTACTATCCGATCATTCACGACTACAATACTCCTCGGTACTACTAGCAGTACTACCACTCATATATCACCCTCACCAAGGCCGAACGATGCTCCGAGTCCATCCCCAGGCTCTTCCCCGCCTCAATCTTCCAGCTCCGTTTCACCAACGTTACCAACCGTCTCATCTAGCCTTAGTAGCGCATCTTCACCGTCCTCACCGTCCTCAGCAGCAGCAGCGCCCGCTTCCTCCTATCAGCCAAAGACCGGTCGCATCGTCGGCGCCATACTCGGAGGACTTTTATCCTTCACCGTACTCCTTCTCCTCGCCTGGTACTTTTTCGTATTCCGGCGCCACCACAAATTCTCTCAAGTCATACCTTCTGTAATACAACAACTCTTTACTGATACTAGGGTGGATAAAGAGGATATTAGAGAACCTGAGCGGAGAGACGACGATGGTCCATGTTCAGGTTCAGGTTCAGGTTCAGGTTCAGGTCCAGGTCCAGGTTCAGCAGACTCGAAGCAGGTACCATCCTTCCCTTTTCAAGAAGCCGCCGGACGTCTACGTCCGCAGCAGTGCTAGATAGCGAGATCTTCGAATCCCGACTACACGAGAGAACGACACTTGGATACGCGCCCACGGTTACTCCGCCACTTACTATAGCCTTACAGGACCCAGCAGAGGACGACGAAGTACCCGACCCACCTATTCGAGTCCTCCAATCAGACATACCTTCAGGTCCCAGACCTGAATTACCCTTAACCTTAAACCCCACTGCCATGCGATCGTTGCGGACTGCGAGCTTGCGAACGAACCCACGCACCCCCTCCGATTGGGTTGTAGACTCTAAATCCGGTGCCGCTGCTAGAAAAGGTACGCGATTGCTTCCTAGACTGGTTGTTTTTCGAAAAACGAGTTTTCGGTCTTCGTTCTGCGTAGAGAAATCAAAACAGGGATCGTCAAACCAGAATCTGAACGTATCTGTGGAAACATTACAAAGGTATAGCGAGGACAGACCACCTTCATATACCACCCATCCAGGTCACTGAAGAACCCCCATTCCGGCAATTCTCTTTCTTTCCTTTTCTTCTTTTCTTCTTCTCCTTTTTCTTTTTCCGGCGACTAAGACATTGACTTGTACTAGTAGACCCATCCTGCAGCTATTAGATATACACCATAATAAGCAATATACAATACCGAGTAGATAAAAAAACAAAACGATTCGCTGATAAAAGCTACGGCGTACTTTTTCACAGCTTACTACTACTACTACTACTTTGCACACCTCGTCGCCCTCCTCCTCCCTCTCCCCCTCCTCCTCTTCGCAGAATCAACTCGCTCTCACACAAATTCCTATACAAAACCTCTCCCAGTATATCCGGGACTTCCAATGGAATCTGAAAACAAAGGCAGAGAGAGGGAATCAGGGAGAGAAAAAAAAAAAAAAAAAAAAAAACGAAATGCTTTATTTCGCAGAAACACTCACCAGATGTCCACTCTCTTTAATGATCGTCGTCGAAGCGAAGGTTCGTCCTGATGCAGGATCCAAAAGGGCATCATGGGTACGCTTAGGCCTGGAGCGATAAACGAAAAACGTAAGAAATAACGCAACAGAATAGTTGCGGGGTAGGGAGGGGGGAGGGGGGGACGGAAAGGAACGAACATGAAATCGTTTATACCGCCCAAAACGATATGGACAGGCTTCTCCCTACATGCCACGTTGAGCGATCCGACAGGTTGAGTAGCCCCTTCTGGGTCTCGGTACATCGCCTAAAAGGGGGAAGGATAGATAGGATAAGCGTTGGAAAGGGCTAACGATGGAGAAAAAGAAACGTACAGCTTCTTGATCTCGGGTACAGGCGAGAGTTACTCCTAGGTAAGGATTTTCAGGGTAATACGATCCTGGATGTGGACGTATCCCATGCTTCTACAGGAACGGCCAGTACAAAATGTCAGGGCACGAAGGGAAGGAGGGGAACAAAATCGGTAATAAAAGGGAACGAGAAACTCGCAATGAAAATATCCAATATCCTCGGATCCCACTTTTTCGTTCGATCTCTCCTCTTCAGTCCCTTCATTGCAGTTACGCGATCAGGCCATACGTCTCTTCGCTCGTAGGCACCTTTGATGAGGAGTGAACGTAGTTTGTTGAGGTGATGTGTACCGGAAGGGCTGAGCATAGGGTCGACGATGGTGATGGACTCGAAATGAATGCGAGGCTCCATTGTTTGAAGGAGTGACCTGCGCAGAAAATGATGTGATGAGTATCGGCGGGGAGGGAAGGGAATATACAGGAGGAGACTGAGGGATACTGACATTGTATTTCCCCCGAGCGAATGACCTATCCCGTAAAGCCTACGAGCCCGAAAGTCGACTTTGGCTCCATAGTAAGGTCCAGCATCGAGGAAGTGATAGATAGCCTGGGCGTATTTGTCGCAGGTAACTGAGGAGGTAGATGAGCGGATGCAGAAAAAAAAAAAAAGATTTTCCAAAGACTCACAATTTAGATAATACTCTGGCGTCTGGAGTACCCTCTCATTCAAATGACCAGATGCGCCATGGTTAGGACAATCCAAACACCAAGCGTCACGAATCTTGACCTGCTTCGAGTTTTTGAGTGCGCTATGGAAAAACCTCTCCAGAGTGGGCTCCCAGGATTCCTTGTGCGACGCAGTCGAGTGCAGGAGGATCAAAGTCCATGCTTCAGGATCGTCCGCGTTGACTTCAAACTGGGGCATCCAGTATCGTTTGGCAGTGAGAAACAGAGGATACCCATCTCGGGGTGGGTAAGTTACAGCTTGCTCTAGCATTTACAGTTGAAGAGCTAGATTTTCGAGGAGAGGAATTCCATTAACCAGCAAAGTCATGAGAAAGAGAACGATGACTTTTTATAAGTTGACGGTAAACGGAAAGAAAAAGCCAAGCACAGCCTCTAACCTTATTGAGAAACAGGTCCGGATTAAGACCGATTACCGGACATACGAGAAACACAGCGTCGGTGGTAAGAAATTGCAGCGTTCGCCGACAGCGTGTTCTAGAGCTACTGGCACTGCTACTCAACAGCTTCATGAATGACAAGTGAGGCAGCGAAAAACGGGATCTTTGGGCAAAGAAATATTGGCGGTGGTCGGCCAGCCATTACTTCCAGAACGCGTCATTTCAAATCTAGAAACTAACCCTTACTTGGTAGCCCACGGACAGCCGGAATGAACCTCGAGGGGTGCCACTTCTCCAGCTTCAGAATTCTCAGTTCTGGACTGACCGAAATCAGGTCCGGTTATCCCTGTGGGAGTTCTGACATTTGCCCATTCGAAGTTCTCGCGGGTAACATCAGAATTTACCTCCCTGGAAGGGTTCAGTTCAACCCCACCTGACAAGAGAATGTGTCATTTCTGAATAAGGATCCTGGTTGCCACCTCATCCCCACAGTTCTATCGATGTACAATCATAGGACTTGAGTTAGAATCGTAGATCCGCCCGTAAGAACTTGAAGTTAACAGCCGCCCACTTGCCTTGACGCCCTGAGCTCAGTATGTGAGTAGTGCATGACTGCAGCTTCGTAGTTCCCGAGCTGTATCCACGAACAGGTAAATATCTGTCATTGTCAAGAGCGACACGCTCTCGAGTCGTTCAGCTTCTTGGAACTACTGTATCTCGAGCTACGTTCGCTCGATCCAAAGTTTTCCCAAGTTGACATACAATTAATAGTCCCCGCACTTGATTATATAAAGTGCTTTAGAAAGAAATATCAGAAAAAAACTTCTTACGAGGTTGCTAGTGAGGCCTGGGAGGCAATGATAATCCGAGTCAGTAGATTCGTTGGGCAACAGGTTGAAATACAGTACTTACACATCTGGGATATTCGTCTGATCGTGTGCTGTTACGGTGAGGGTGTGGGGTGTGTAACCCTCTTAGACGAAACCGAGGGGTCGTACTAGCCGCCGGCCGGGATGACGTTGTCATAGATGGTTCTAGAGTATCTCGAAATCAGGATTGATTCGGAATTGAGAGGGGAGGAGGGAGGGTAAACGTTACAGAATCCCCGCGCCCGTACTAAAGAACTTGAAGTTAACAGCCGTCCACTTTGCCTGGCGCCCTGAGCTCAGTACAGTGTGAGTAGTGCAATGACTGCAGTTGCATACTTCTCGAGCTGTATCCACGAACAGGTAAAGATGTCTGTCATTGTCAAGGGCGGCGCGTTCTCGAGTCGTTCAGCTTCTTTGACTCGGAAGCCATGTACTGTTATCTTGCCAGAAATTCAAGCTACTGACTTACCGACGTTGCGCTCGATCCAAAGTTTCCCCAAGTTGACATACAATTGATAATCCCCCGCACCTGATTATATGAAGAATGCTTTAGAGAGAAATGTCAATAAAACCTTCTTACGATGTTGCTAGTGAGGCCTGTCAGGGGCAGGCAGTACGCACTGATAATCCGAGTCAGTAGAATCTCGCTAGTCAACATGTTGAAAGACAGTACTTACACATCTGGTACATTGGTTTGATCATGTGCTGTTCCGGGGGGTGTGGGATGTGTAACACTCTTAGACCAAACCGAGGGCTCGTACTAGCCGCCGGCCGGGATGACGTTGTCATATATCGAAATCATGATTAATCTGGAATTGAGAGGAGACGAGGGAGGGTAAACGTTACAGAATCTCCGAAGGTAATCAGTGAAGGTTGAGAAAGACTGATCATGAGCGAAGGAGGAGGCTCACAACAAATTACATAAAGGAGACGGACTCGGGATGAGGTAATCATTCATGAGTAATCAAAACTGCCGCAATTGGGCGCTAGTAATAGTTTAGCGCTCTGCGTTGCTGTGCTCCATACTCCGAGTATCCTCATCGCCTTTTTTTGTGAGCTCGAGTAGCAATGAAGCTGTCGGGTCACACAAATGGTGGTCACAATATTAACCCTTAACAAGGTGATAGCACCGCTAACTCTCCAATTATCGCTTTGTGAATTTTTTTTCCAAGCTGTGTTGAAGAAAATTTTCAGCTCGCAGAACAATGAATTCGAATCATAATGAAAGGAACAAGGCTTTCGGGCCGTGGCCGCAGATCATTAGTGGCGTTGGGTTTATTCATATAAAAGCCAAACGAAGGGGGGCGGGGCCCTGCATTTTAATCTTTTCTACCAAATGTCTTTCTTCGCTGGGGCACATCATTTTAGTGTCGGCGGTCGGGCAGTCCTCCACAACCCTGAAGGCAGCTACGTTCACTCCAGCTCCTCCCGTCAGAGGAGGAATGATTATCATAATTCAAGTTCATCCGCGGTGAGTATTTTCTCAAACGCTCAAACTCATATACAAGTTTCATTTACTTTGAAGATCATCATCGAACACGTATCGTTGGCCTCAAGGAGGAAGAAGAATGAACGAAGACGCTCTATCCTATACCATTCACGATGACGACCGATCGCCACACTTTCAAGGCTCTAGAAGGAGCAATAATTCTTCCCAGTCCGAGTATACGCGCACCACAGTACGCCATTCGACTTCTGGTCTCCAACCTGGCAGAGAAAGCCGGCGCCACAACTATTCCACCCCATCACACTCTCGGCGCAGGAATGATTATGTGGAATCGTCTTTCAACGCGTAAGCATCTTATTCTGTTTCCTAAATCTCTTTCTCTTCATCTGTTCTCAAAATAGCAGGGATTCCGCCAATCGATTCTAGGACAATGATTTCGACGAGGAAGATTTTAACGAGGATTTCGAAGATTTCAATGATGAATTCGACCATCGAGTGCGCAGACAATTTCGACCTACGGATAGAAATCTCCGAAACTTTACCATTTTGGTGGCACATTAACGCT
>JAACJN010000440.1:0-26778 GCA_013368555.1 Collybiopsis confluens
AATTAATCACATCACCGGCGGGCGGCAAGAACTGGCTTTCGCTGCTGCCTACTTGGCTTTGACCATCAAACGACTGGATAAATCATCCCACTGATTCTGCGGAAACGACTACAAGCTGGGATCATCAACCGGTAAAGTCAAGGAATCTTGGAGAGAGACTCCTGCTACGGAAACTGTGGTGTTGAATGCAGGGTATAGAGATCCAAACGTAGCAGTGGTATCGGAGCCAGCACCTGCCAGTGTCTGTGTCGCTGAAGATTGAGAAGGGTCAACAGACTGAGATGCGGATGATGGGTCATTTGAGAGAGATTTGGAGGCCTCGGTGGATGATTTGGGTAATGGAGCTTCCGCTGAGAGCTGCGACTGAGATGACAAATGCTGAGCAGAAGCAGGTGGTGCACGCATGATAGATGGAGTCTCCGACTCCTCAAGCTGGTCATTTTCGCCACTGTTTCTATCAATGCTATTGGCATTCCCGCTGTGATCACCGTTGCCGTCGTCATCATTGTCGCCATCTCCATCATCGTCATTGTCACCATCTCCGTCGCCGTCACCGCCATTGTCGCCATCTCCATCATTATCACCATTGTCGCCATCTCCTTCACCGTTATCACCATTGTCGCCATCTTCTCCACCGTTATCACCATTGTTGCTGTCTCTGTCATTGCCATTGTCACCATCTCCACCGTTATCTCCATCTCCATCGTTGGTGTCTGTATCTCCATCGTTGGTGCCATCTCCATCTCCATCCTTGTCGCTGTTTGAGGCCGTCGTGGACGCTTGTTTCACGTAGTCGTTAAAGTCAGCCGCTGTGACATGACATATATCAATATCAATACCATGTCAGGTGTCACTATTCTGTCCAAAACACTCACGAAAAACTGTCTTTGCAAATATTTTGTATGTCTCTCCGAACTCGTTGGCAACTCTTTCATTAAACTCAGCTACCATTATCTTCTTGCTCGTTTCACCTGGGAGTACACAGCAGCTTTCACAGCTAGCAAAACATCAGTTCGACAGTTGACTATCCACTCTGGGGACAAAAGAGCCTACGTTGCAATATCCACCTGCCATGCTTGTTCTTCTACTGGGCCGCAGACTGTTATTGAACAAAGCATGTTAAATTCGTTTGCCAGAAGATCCGCGAAGTACGATAAGATTGTCCCGCGGTCTGTCCAAGCATTGCGCGCACGCTCAGCTATGTTGCCTGGATTCTTTGAGGCTTGCATAGCCCGCGCATGCTCCGCAACCAGCTCTTCTTCGTAGTCAATCCTGACCTGCTCCAGAAGCTCGTTCCACTTCTTCTCCCTGAACGTTCTCAACTCGGCTAAAAAAGTAGCCTGTGTCGCATCCTTGGTACGAGTACGCTCAAACTCTTCTTTGTATTCGTCATAGTGCTCCACACCATACGCTTGCGATGGTACGAGCTTGCGCGGCGGAGCTGAGTCTCTAGCCCTTTTCATCCAACCAAACTTCTTTCCGTTCTTCCTAGCGTTAGTCCAAGAGGTAAAGAACTGGGTAAAAATTCCTTTGATCAGCTCTATCTCATGATACTAACACTCAAATGATTAGCTTACCTTATGCAGCCGATCGTCATACTTTTTGCGACGCGACTTCTCATTTTCGCGCTCTTTTTCAGGGAAATTTGTAAGTTTGTACGGCGTGTAATCAATGTTGGGGTCAGGATCCTGATGAAGTGCAAGATTTCGGCCGAACTCCTCAAGAAATGCTCGAGCAAGCTAGTCAAATTAGATCATCAAAACAAGGAAAGTAGACTTAGAGACGGTACGTACAACTTTATGCTTTCTCTTGGTCTCGCCAAACTTTTGTATATTCTCGTTGAGCTAGACCATCTTAATGGGTGCTTCGTGGAACGTGTTTGGGCATCCCGGAGACTTTATTGGTTTGTTGTTTTTGCCGCATTGTCTTTTGCGCTTTTTTGGTTCTCCGTCGTCCTCATCGTCATTTTTCAGAGCCCACCACTTCCAAACCGGACAGGGCTCCATTGGCGCTCTTGGTTTCTTCTGCTTTTGATCAGGCTGGATCAGTCCTGCAGAGGGACCTTTTTTTTTGATGGGAGGAGGGTTGGACATAGGCTTTGTACGATGGTAGTGATGGGGCGCAAAAAAAAAATAAACTACAATCCTAAAACGCCACAGGCCTTGTTCATGTAATCCAATTCAACTCATCGGCCTTGCAAAGCTTAATTCTCAAATGGGATTTGCGGACGTTCAAGTCTGGTATTCAGCTCGGTCTGTATAATTATTTAAGATCTCAAAAGTAACTGACGACACTTCAAGAAGCTATCTGGCGGGACGCGAACGATTCGGAACTTATCTGACCAACTTTAAGCAGCTCACATTCCCGTTCGGTTTGTAAATGGTTAAGTCCAATGGAAGACTCATTGTTCTTGTATCATAGGAAACGGGGAAAATCTAGCAATACTCTCTCCAAAATGTCTATGAACTGAGTATGTATTTTATTTGTTCAGAGATACAAAACAAGCTGACTACAAGCAGCTTTCCCTTTCTTCCGCACTCCAAGATCGTACCGCAATACCTTTAGGTACGCATGTTATATACAGGATAACTCTGCCGTGTATTCCTATTCACAGTTCCAGGTAAATAATTTACAATGTGGAAGTCCTTTCAGTATCGAATATTCCTTTCGGGTATGTATTGCATCTTCGCTCATTCATGAATACAAAAGGAACTGACGAACGATATCCTTTCCGCTCGCCACAACTTTCTCGCAGCAATTTTCTGAACAAATAAACAAAAGCTAGTACAGGGCATGCCACAGGTTATCTTTACAATCACGCAAAATTCTAGGTCAGTGGGTTTATTTTTTTAAGACAACGAAACAAACCATCTACTGCATGGCCGTACATGTTCTTTTGCTTTCTACTCCCCTAGACCGAGAGCATCATAGCACCTGCCCACTTTACAAGCCTTTGTCCATGGCATCCACGTACGTAGCGCAATAAAATGCCCTTATATGATCCCTGACATGATATCCTGAGGGCGCACTTTTGTTTGTTCGTGAATACCAATCGACCTGACTATATCTGAAGTTTCCCCGAGTTCATTTGGCTCACCGCCCCATAGCAGTGCTTTCATGGAAGCAAACCCTGCACTTTGTTTGCTAGAGTGTGCATTCATCCGTAATAATTGAGGTCAGTAGATCTATTTGTTCATGAGTAGGAAACAATCTGACTGACGATTGGTGGCCCTCTCACTCGACTGGATAGCCACTCTCTGGATGAGCTTTACGCACCTCACCTCAACTTGAGACACTTAAGAGATGAATGCGCAAATCATCAACTGAAATCGAGTATACCAAATATGATGTCTACACCTACATTCGAAAAACCACCGTTTACATTTTACAAACTTGGAACTTCCCGCCATGGATGGTGCCGAAACAGACTGACGGTCACGCTACATTTGAATCATAGACGTTCAGTTCGTTACTCGTTTCCACCTTTCCTTGACATGCCTGCACCAAAAATCTACAAAACTAAACAAGAAAAGCAAGCAGCTAAGAAGGTTACGTACTCAAAATACTATGCTAAGCATGCATTTATTACTTTTATCCTCCCAAAAAAAACACCTGAGCCAACTATCACTAGGAATCGCGATGCCATTAATTCCCGTCGACGAGAGCGGTATAGAGATGAACAATCATCACGGTAGGCCCTTTTTTGTAGCAAACAAAATAGTCGGTTATTTTCTAACGAGTTACTACATGGCACAGGACCTGCTACTGCCAAAAGAGGGGAGGAGAAAGACCGCCTCGTCTTACAGCTGTTGATCTTCAGCTTGAGCAAGCGCACTTGTAAGTAATGTCCGTTTTCCAGCTCATTCCACTGATTTTTGTACTAGTAAACCTTTAAGGTGTTCTACCCCCCCCCACATGCCCGTCCTAGGTACAATCGCGCCAGTGCACCAACATATGCTTCTCAGCCCAGTTCAGTCCATGCCAAAAAGCCCTGTCACGCTCATGGGACCTACTGGAACTGTTATGCGGGACCATTCGATGCCTGCAGTCAATCTTGCCTTCGGCAGCAAACCGTTTCATGTTAACGGTTGCCAGTCACGCATTAGACCCGAAGTTGCTCTTATTGGAGTTGAGGAGATTTTTGACGGTTACGTTGCGATGATAGGTGGATCTTGGTCGAAATTCTTCAGTAGTATCACTTCCTCATTCATTCATTCCAACAACGATACTGAAATCGAGGACCATTACTCTGAAGCACAACGATGGTTGCAAGATATCTGGAAAAGCATGAGGGTATTAGAGGCAAGTGCATCTCAGGCTGGGGATATGTATTCGTTGGAAATGGAACTCGGCCAGGGAATGGTAAAGCGCATGGGAGAGATCACGATGAAGCTGAGGGACTTATCGCATGCTACATTGCTTGGGACTAAGGAGTTTAAAAAAGCAGTTGAGGACGGGGTATTGACTTGGTAGGCACTTGTCACTCAAGTACGTACAAAACTATGCAATGTGGTATTGTTGTCGTCAGTCAAGTTGTTTCAGCTTGCCATTTTCAAATGGACAATCCAGTTGCGTTTTTAAAAGGACCAACAACTTGGACATTTCCGTCGACCCAGCTTGTCATTTTCAAATGGGCACTCTGGTCGCATTTTTAAAAGGACAACGAGGACATTTCCGTCGACCCCCTCCATCATATTTTTACATTTCTTGCTGTTTTCCAAATCTTTGCGTCTACTACTACTACTGATAGCCTCATAGTGCACACACACAAAGGTTAGATAGAATGAGTCTGGGATTGCGCTATATAAGACGGACAGGACGGTACAACCAATGCCTAGATACTTTTTAGATGCACTACACTAAGCAACGATACAAACAATTTTAGCAACAATAGCAGCTTCATATGCGGCTTGAGCGGCTGCGGGCGTGGAGTATTTTCTATAGGAGCCGCCCGAAACACCCAAGACAAGAGATTGAGCGAACGCACTACATACAAGATTAATCAGGGCAAGAAAACAGTACAAAAGTGTGGACTCACGTGTTAGAAAAAACACCGACTGCCCGACCGACTGTGACCACATAGTAAACTTCCTCGCTGTTGGATTGGGGTACATCGGCTGCCTGGGATGGGATTGAAGAAGGTCCCGCAGGGCTGCTGACAGCGTTGGGAACAATGGCTGGAGTGGCGGAGTTGCTGGAGTTGGATGGGGCGACCACTGGCTCGGAAGATCCAATGTATTCACTGGAAGAATCTGGACCAAACAGAAAATTAGCACTCAGGTTGACTCGTCAGTGATGATTATTGGCTCATACCATTACCAACGTGCATCTCATGAATCCTGGCCATCATACGGTCGACAATCTGGACAATCTGCTCATCGGAAAGGGATAGAGTACCGGAAGAATCGATAATGGAGGCAGGGGGGAAAGCTAAACACAAAAAATCAGTGTTGACTCGTCAAACACAATTATTGGCTCGTACCCGGGCCAATTGTCATTCCCTGCATCCTGGTCTGAATAAGGTCGAGAATCGACTCAATCTGCTGTTCAGAGAGAGAGGCAGAAGTAGTAGCGTTGAAATTGGTCATTTTGGTAAGAGTAGAGACGGAGAAGGGAACAGCAAATGCTGGGGAAAGCCTCGAAATCGCACTGCTTTTATAGGCGATCTGTATGTCCAATTGAGAAAGAATAGGGAATGAAAAAGGTACATACCTTTGAAAATTGGACGTGGGGAGGGAAGCTACCATTGAAAAAGGGCATACACCCGAGCGGAAAGTGGGAAGAAAAGCTAAAAACATTGAAGCTGTATACGAAGAGGCAAAATTTGATTCAAAAAGGACATACCTCTGAAAAAGGACATACCTTTGAATAATGGTCAAGACACCGCGGTGTTACCAACTTAAGTAGATAGTCGTATATGTGAGATGCGAGACTGAGGCCAAACCAACATGAATGACAACGCACCCAATAACAGCGAGCTTTTGCTGCAGCACTTCTATCGAGAGTACTTTACTCGATATCCGCCCCCATTGATCCCCAATGACATGCTTCTCGGAGATGATTGGAGGCTGTTCAATCCCGAAAAGCGTGCAGAAATTCGCTATTGGAAGGAAAGATGCGTCATTGAAAAGACCAAAGAGGTGAAGCTAGTACGACTACAACTCACCTTTATGTTCAAACTAACTGTAAGTAGGAATTGCACAACTGGCTGATTTCCATGTACCCCAATGGATTTGACTTGTGGACCGCTCTTGAGGAGGTCCCTCAATTTGATATGCTGACAGCGCTCAATCAATACACCAGCGAATTCCTTGTGACGCTTGAATTGGCTAAATCCGGCACTCTGGCATGCGACACTTTGGTTTACAAGCCATTGAAATCCGATCTGTTCTCAGTGACTTTTTCGTTTGGGAAGCCTGGTGATGTTCGTAATGGTGGGGCAGACAATGTCTGTGCCAAAGAGGAAGCAGAACGGTCGAGGCTTACGGTAGCATTGTCGGATGAGCCGACTCAAACAAGTCAGCAAAACAGCACGCAACCTCGAACAAATCAGCGATCCAATAAGCGACCTCAACCAGAGCGTGCTAAAGCTACTCAACGGGTTCAACAGCACATCGCACTTGGACCATCTCAGGGGCAAAGACGAACGTCTCGGTTGCGCTTTACTGCTCATCGAGGGGAGGTGGAAAGCATAGCAGAGACCAATGCTCGAAGGAGAGCAGAGGTAGCCATCCAGCTCTTGCGTGAATAGTCGAGTAGATTCAGATAGTCAATATAGTATGAATTCTATCAGGAGGAAAAGCGGCTACACAAGAGGTGGTATTTTGCTAACGTCCAAGTCAATAGGCTCGGGATCTATAGTAGGAATAGAACCACCCAAAAAACTCCAGAATAAAAACCACCAACTGTCTACGCCCATGCCGTCAGGAATGACTGGGGTGACTGCTGCTTCCAAAATATCATCTCCATAGATAAAGCACACTTTGTTTTTGAGGAGCGCACGCATGAAACAAAGTTGAGCGTCGTATAGTGAGCTGTGAAATGAGTAAACTACGCCAAACACACGAACATGAGGAAGCGCTTCTGTCCTAAAGGCATACTGAGTATTTATACCAGTCAACGGAAGTATCCACTTACCAGGAGGAGAAGTAGCCAATGTCTGTGCCCTGAATCACGGCTACAGCGGAGTCTGAGTCTGAGGCGGGTATGATCATCTCCTGAACCTCGCTTCATGAGCACAGTATAAAAAGCTAAAAGACATACTGACCTCAGTGTCCACGACTTGATACATTGTAAAGCCAGTGATATGCTCCGAGTCCAGGTAAAAGTTGAGAATATTCATCGGCTGGCGCAAGATGGCACCCTGGAAAGATAGATGAGTACGATGCATAGAGCAGTGTTAAAGATAGCGTGCATACCTGAATGGCACATTTAGTGTCAAGCCTTGGCCTATCGTCCTCTGACTCAGAACTTTCATCTTTCTGGCTAGAGTTGTATTTGTCGCAAGCCACCGATTGATCATCTTTGCTGGCAAGCAGAGTGTCCGACGAGGAGGTTATTTGAGACCAGAAACTGGTTTGACTTGAGCTAGGACATCCGTGACTGTCCATGAGATTAACAAAAGGGATGGATTTAGGTAGGACTTTTTTTCTCGTATATATGAAACAGACGAGAGAGCAAGAGTGTATGCAGAAAAATAACGACATGAAGACGGAAAATGGACGAGGAGACATTAGAAATTGGACAGGGAGGCATCTGAAAATGGACGGGGAGACATCTGAAAATGGACGAGGAGACATAGAAATTGAACAGGGTGGCGTCTGAAAATGGACGGGGAGACATCTGAAGATGGAAAATGGACGAGACATTAGAAATTGGACAGGGAGGCATCTGAAAATGGACGGGGAGACATCTGAAAATGGACGAGGAGACGTAGAAATTGAACAGGGTGGCGTCTGAAAATGGACGGGGAGACATCTGAAAATGGACGAGACCTTTTAAAATGTATCACTTGAAATGCAGCATCTATAATACGTACACCAGTAGGTCGATGGCATTGCCGAAAGGATAGTTTGTGCGTTTTAGTGAAAGGTGAAATCATGGGAGTGTCGCGGGCAGAGCAGGGAGTTTGACATAGATGGAACAAGTGCAATGTAGGACGTTCGAGACAAGACAGAAGCGTGGGACGTTTGGTGGGTTTCTGCAGTGAAAGCAAAGCGAAAGCAAGGGAGGGCTGTGTATGTGTCGATCGGTATAAAAGACGCCTTATCTTTTTTTTAAAGGAAGGTCCTTCACACGCATAATCTTATCTGTATTTGTAAGCTTTCGCGGTGCAATTTTTTGCATTTTCGTTCGAAATTGCACCGGGCGCTAAAATTGGCAGTGTTAAGGATATCTTATCCAGGGGCGCTTCCGGGGTTTAATGATTCCGCTCATCCTGTGTCTATCTAATCTCCCAAAGAAACAAACCGGCCGTTTTGGTCATTGCTTTTGTCAGGTCCATTTTAAAATCAAATACATTGAAAAAGACAGCTTTGAGCGTATTAAAAATGGTCAGCTTGCCATGGTGGCGGTATTTTAGAAGAGGTGTTGACGTCAGTAGTACATTTGAAAATGGGCTCTAGTAAGGCGGGGAGGGAAAACCTGATAGCGGAAAGAGGTAATGGATTGTAGTAAATGGGACCGGAATGGCATTCAAAATTCATACCCCGAAACCGTTAGAAAAAGGTGTCGAACCTATTGAAAAGGACCCATGCCGAGAGGAGTGCTGGGATACGGAAAGGCCTTTGAAAAATGGTGGATTTTAAAATAGGGTTTGGGTTGGGTGCAGTGCGGACAATGTCCTATTGAAAAGGGCGGGGCGCTAGGGTACAGAATGGCATTTTAAATTAGAGTAGGGACTGCGGTAGTATATACTACTACTGGCGAGATTGCCTTTGAATAATGGGAGGCCATTTGAAGACGAGCACTGAAGTCCCGAGACTTCGCAGTGTTTTTGTAACAGGTACGTACCGAGTAATCCAGGACTTTTTTAAATACCTTACATGGTAGCCTGGATTAGCTGGCTGCCATAAACTGGACGATCGCTCACCCGGATGCCGCGATAAAAGGCCCATACTCGATGAGCGATGAACAAACAGATAAATGTGGGAAGGTGATCCAGTACATTGAAATGGCTTAGGGTCGCCCAGTGCGGAGTGAGAAACATGCTGGGAGAGGCTAAGTAAGGGGTTGACACAGATTGCTCAAGGCTCCTCGTCCTAGAGTGCTGAAAGAAGTCGGGTGATGCTCGAACTGACCCCTCGCTTTAGTACGAGCTGGGAACTATGTAAGCATGTGAACAAAACTATTGACGCTGTTCCTATCTATCGAGCAATGAATTGCACGAGAATCAAGATCTAGCCCGCCACCCGATGACAGGTGGAGGCTACTCGATAGATGGCGTGTCCCGCCATGAGGGCTTCGCGGTTTGGTCTTTTCGCCATTACAAGACCTGGACCGGCAGCTGAATTGAATCGAGTGTCATTGAAGCCATAATCCATCTGAAGAAAAAGCGAAGTGGCTGCTGTGGCTCATAGCCGACCAAGATTGGCCAGTGGATATTAGTCCGTCTCTGTATACATTCGATCCCAATGTACCTTTCCAAGAGTTCTGTATCGTGGGATGTGACTTGATCAACAAGTAGTAGTTACAGTGTCGTGCGAGGAATAATCCAGAGCGCATCGTTGACAGTTTTAATTTGGAGCTCAGTTCCGTCAGTGTGTATAGCTATTGAAAAGGATATGATAGGAACAAAAGCGTACCATTACACCGATTAAGTACAAAAATTGAATGCCAGGGAGGGCTGGGGAAGATAAATCTAGTTCAGGCCTTCAGCTAAGCTCTCCAGCAAAGGTGTTTCGTCATCGAGGGACTGGACAGGGCTTTGGGATATGTACTCGTAACATGTCATCGTAAAGCCAGGAAGGCTCTATAGGTTATGTCAGAACCACGAATCCAAAACAAGGATTAGGATAAAGAAGCACCAGTATAATATTTTGGCCATTTCATGAGACCGATTCTAATGCTCGCCAGCTCTTTCTGAGCTTGCGAAGAAAAGCCCGTTAGAAAGTCCCTCAAAACTTCGAAGGTTTCATGGCGTGTGGGTTCTGGAGGTTCGCCATCAAATGAGGGAATGACCAAATAAGCGTAGAAGTGTAAGTCCCGTTTGGGTAGCGGTGCATTTCCTCGAGAAGGAACGATGATCTGGTGGGATTGAGATTTGTGAAAAAATCGGTTGAGGGGCAAGAGAGGATCATTATGAGCTCAAGAAATCTCGTCTACGAGTCCGGGCTGCTCTGTTATATTGAACTATATTTTTCTGGCTGGATTGGGATTTCGGGTCGTACCACAACTCACTTACAACAAGCAGGTGAATGATCCGAGAGCTCTGAGTATTCGACCTACATGTTGATGCTCCAGGAAGACAAAAATGACCCCTCCCACATCTATCTATTCCTAACCTCGCACTCGAACTGTTGATATCACTGTATGGTCTATTCCACTATTTCCTCCTCACAAAGTTCAAAGGTACATCACGCACGCCCAACGTCAAGACAATCTTGCCTTCAAGTACTCTATGTCTCCACTGTTCCACGCTTTCTCCGTCGTTCAGCTTGGGTTCCACTCTCCAGTCGCGCAGGAGCATCGAAAGGAAGCAGACAGCCTCTGTAGATGCGAATTTTCTACCTATACAAGCGCGTGGGCCTAATCGAACATTATTCAGAAATCATGTATCCAGAACCCGGAGAAGAGAAGAAGAGATATAACCGCACCGACACTGAACGCGGTGAACTCTTCAGAGTCCATCTTGGTTCCATGCCACCGCGATGGTTTGTAGGACATGGGATCCTCGTGATACCTGGGTTATATTCTGTCCGCAAAGTGAGATAAAAAGGGAAGAAATGGCTAACAGTTATACACTCACGAATGCCGATCATATCCACAACCACCACTTGCCCTTTAGCTACTGGCATCGACTGGGTTCCTTCTTGACCTCGAGGGTTAGGTATCTGGACGACAGTATCCTCGCTGGCTTGTCGTATCATGAGATGACCAGAGGCTGGAAGATATTTAGTATGCAAGAGTCATTTCAGGGGAGGGAAGGGACTAACGGAAAAGCCTCAGTGCTTCAAAAAAGGCAGCCAAGACTTTGTTTAAATTTCCATAGTCCTCGAATTCCTGCCAATCCGAGTCAGACCCGTACACGAACCACGAGCGCCCACAGACTCTTACCGGATCGCGGTCAACACCAACTACCTCTTTAATCTGCTCATACACCTCGTCTTGAGCATTCTTGTTGATCGCCAAAAACCCGAGGGTGGCAGCCAAAGTGTGCGCCGTCGTTTCTGAGAGACGTATCAGCACAGATAGTCAATACACGAATCAACGAAGGACCCAACCGTGACCGGCGAAAAGGATAATAAAGATATTCCCAATCTGCCAATTTGGTCAGATAAGGTTGGACTAGTGGTAAATGACTAAATCGTACAAGTTCATCGTCGCTAAGTTTGTTTTTAGATTCTTCCTGCTCGTTGGCTTTCACAAGCAAACTAAAGGCGTCCTTATTGGATTCGTTCTGGATTTCTACTTTCCGGCTTTCTACTTGTTCCTTCATGAACGACGCCATCGACGCGTATGCTGCATTGGATTTTTGAATACTAAAGGGCCGAGGTATTGGCGTAGATTATAAAAATTGCGATGAAGCGACTCACCTGGAGAACGGAAGCCACCTCACCCATCTGGGAGCAAAGATGCGCAGCATGTATGTTGATGTAACAATCCCCATCGTTTCTTGAATGGACATTCCCCCACCACTAGCTCTCGGAGGATCATTCCTGCACAAACAAGGATTAATCGCGCTGTTTCATGCTGCAATGAAAAAAAGAGACATACCAATTGAGGGAAAACCCAAACGCACATTTGCCGATGAGAATCAGGGCGAACTGAAAGAGAGTAAGGACGTGAATATCGAAGCAAGGTGGCATACCGACCTTGAATGTCAGATCCTGCACAGCAGAGACGGATGCACTGCCTCGGACCTCCCAACCCTCAGATCGTACCATTTCACGATATGTTTCTAAAGTTTCTCTCCAAACAAGGTGATATCTACAAATTATGAGTAAACGCTCGCGCCCTGTTGGATTAAAAACACGCACAGCTCGTTGTTGAACGCAGGACCCATAACCCTGCGGTGCTTACGCCACACATCTTCCTCTGCAGCGAAAAGGTTCATACCCCACAATCTGGAAGATAGATGAAAGAGTGATCAGCATTCGTTCGAAAAGATGAACGGATCCTGAAACGCACAGTAAAGCTCTCGCAGACCAGGTTGGCTTGAAAAAGGAGGTTCTATTTCCTCCCGATGCAATTTGCCGGGCAACGTTGAGGTTTGAGCTATAAATCATTGGCCGACCGACCAGGACAGGGACTATCGAGATGGTCTCATCTTCGGTGTACACTATAGAACAACGATTTGAAAAGATATATGGTCACCAGTTTTCTCGAGTACTCACATTCGGAGCGTCTAACCCAATTTACATCTGCTGAAGCGTTCCACCAGGTAGTGGGAAATAGTACCGCTGGGAGGCCAAATGGGTCGAATGGAGGACGAAGCCCCGGTCTATGATCAACGGTCTACGCATCGGAAAGATGAGTAAGGGCTAACGCGGACGAGTCATGATGTCAATGGTAAGGAACTCACACGGAGTCCTCGAACAAATGCCCACACTCGAACCGCTATTAGCATCGCAACGCTGGTGGCCAACACCTTCGGGAATGAAGTCTCGCCATTCTGGCCAACTAGTAGAGAGCGAAAAAGGGTATCAGGAGATGGCATGAGGAAAAGGGAAAGAAAGAATAGAAATTGAAATTTTCGGGCCCGACTGAGAATCATGATACCGGGCCCGAAAATCATCATGATACAGGGTCCGTCATTCAGTTGGCCGAATGAATACATTTAGCCCCTATGTATGACAGGAAGTAATCGAATGGAGGGCCAGAAATGGAGAAAACGAATTTATTCAACGTGCATTGGTCAGTCCAATACTCGCGTCGAACACGAAATATAGTGGACCTACAAGCCCGGGGCCCACGTCAAGGGAGCACGAGGGTGAACAATGACCGACCATCGAAGGTCTGTCACGTTCCAACCTTCCCCAGGAAAACCAGTGTAAGACTCGCCTTTGCATGAGGAGATTGATTGGTTTGCACCCGAGTCGAAGTCGAAAACCGTCCAAGTAATCAACAGCAAGTCCCTTGAAGAAAAGACGAAAAAGTACTGTCCGACTTTTTTGAAACGTAAAAAGAGCTTGATTTTGAGGCGTCACCATGGGTTTGGATAAACAAACAGTCAAGAAACAGCGCCTTCCTTTGAAATGAGATGGCAGAGACGTTTAGACGCAGATATAGCATGGTAGTGTGGCGGTGATCTGGAGCGAGTCCGAGCGACAGGGAAAGTTGATTGCGAAAAGACGCCAAGATATGAGGACTGTGAAGGAAAGGGCAGAGGGTAGAGATTGCTGAACCGTCGGAATGCAAGTCTTTAGGCTCGCCTGGAGAACTGGAACATGTTTCTTGCGCCACTGTTGGGCCCAATCTCTGAAATATTGCCACAGAAATAGAGACCTGCTTACGACGCAGGAGGATACAATGTTCAATTTTGAGGAGCCGACCCAGCCCAGCCCACGACGCTTGGCAGTCGGAGGGTAGGACTTGAAATTAAAGAGACGAGCCATTGAATACCAAGTATAAAAGGACAGAGTGGCGTGAGATGATGCTGGGGGACCAACAAAGAATTGAAGGATCACGAGAATATAAAAGAGGATGGCCAAACAATGCAAACAAGAAAAATGGACCCATGATTTCGTTACATGAGTACGCGGAACCGAACAGTAGAATGAAGGGACGAGAAAAAAAGCTCAGGGAATGAGCAGGATGAGTCTGAGGGGAAAGAGGGTAAGGATCAAAGGAAACGACCCCCACACTTTTAATACCCTCCTGCAGCTGCCTGAGACCAGTTGACGATGGTCCAAAGCGGTCAAAGGACTGGAGTGATTCCCAGGACAATCCACACGTACACAAAGAGATAAAAGGGGGGTCCCAGGTTGATACAATAAAGGAGATATTCAAAACATAGCTGTGAAGAGCTTACAGGGCATATTGCGCCAGCGCTGTGACAAACTTGAAGAAGACTGGCTTTGGCCCGTGGGAAGACATTGGGCCGTCACGGTTACGAATTGGGTCAGACGTCGGTCATCCCGCTGCTGGCTTCAGAGTTCGGTGGCGATATATCTGTGGCGCGTCAGACTTGCTTTTTTCAATGAGAAAATGGCGAGTATGACCGTGGATGTGGCGCCCGAAAGCACGCGATATATACCCGACTGTGTTTGGTTTGGAGTACAGTATTCTGCCACTATGGAGGAGTGGGATCACTGCGATCTTTGACCTACAACAGGTTGTGCAGATGACGGCCGCGCGAGCGCCGAGCACTCGTCTTCAAGTTTGGCATGAGCTTGCACCTCACGGACTTTGGCTCTACTTTGGTCAAATGTGTCCTTTCGTCCGAGTGGGATAGAACATTGATGCTGGATCAGATTCAGTGGATGTCTGGACCGACGCCGGTATCCATGATCAGCAAGCGCTTAATTCTATATTCCTTTCTCTTGTTCTCATCATGCACCAGTGCGCGCAATGTGGTGAGAGCCTTCCAAAGCCTCGGATTTCTCTCAACTTTCCCTCCCTACACACTAGGTTGAGGTCCGAATTAGGCCCAGCGTCGGTCCAGCCAGAGGAAGTTGCGTCAATCTTGAAGAGCGTCGAGTTGGATTTGGAGGACTTGGATGCTGAAATCGCCCGGCTGGAGCTTCAGATTTTATTCTTGAACACGCTGAAGGAGCGTCATCGAGAGTACGGTAACCAGTTCAAAACGTTACTGTCGCCCATTCGCAGGCTTCCTGATGAACTGCTGTGCGAAGTGTTTGACTGGTGCTGTGGAATGAACTGCTTTTTTGTCACTGAACTTCCAGTGTCAACTGCGTTCACCTTCAAGTCAGCACCGGCAATGGCTCTCAGCAGTGTGTGCTCCCGATGGAGGAGGATCGCGCTGGCTATGCCTAGCATTTGGTCTAGGATAGCATTGGACTGGGGAGCCAGAGTGTCTAGCGAAGGTCCATGGGGGAACGAGAACACGTTCCCTTTATTCCTATCCTTGGCGCGCTCCTTGTCACGGCCTCTCACGATCGAACTCAATGCGATACACAGTAATCTAGAACTGTCAGTGGGATATGACGGTCATCTTCATCCAATCATTGCCAAATTGACTGAACAAGTTCATCGTTGGCAGAAATTTACCCTTGTCGAATCAGGCCTCTGCATGCTCAAGGATCTGTTTATCGAAACCTCTCAATTTCCGATGCTGGAGGATATGGAGCTCCATGAATACGAAGTCTCTACCGTGGACTTCCTGGCTGGA
The DNA here is from genome assembly GCA_013368555.1 of Collybiopsis confluens. Taxonomy (NCBI): domain Eukaryota; kingdom Fungi; phylum Basidiomycota; class Agaricomycetes; order Agaricales; family Omphalotaceae; genus Collybiopsis; species Collybiopsis confluens. Next base: position 15,512 of record JAACJN010000440.1, read on the forward strand.
AAAGCTCCAAATCTGAAGAAATTGACATGGGACGGGTGGCCGCCATTGCCGGTGTCAATATCAACTGAAATTTTTCCGCAAATCGTTCATATCGAATCCAGTCTAGAGCCGGCTCTCCTCGAAGACCTTCTGGAAGCCAATCCAAATCTCATCTCATTGACGGCAGAAGGAAACGAGAACCTTTGGAGCGAGGAAGAATATATAGCTCGCCCGAGGACTTGTCCTCGGATGGAGACACTGTCTGTACAGGACCTTGAAGACAATTACCCTGAGAAGTCTGTCTTCTCTGCCATGCGCTGTCCATCCCTGAAGAGTCTGCACTTGTCGTGCCTTCAAAGGATCCATGCTTGGACCGGCTTCAACTTCTTCATGGATTTTGTCCAACGGTCTTCATTCCCATTAACCACCCTGTGCTTAAACAACTTCCCGCTCTCAGATTCCAATCTTGTCTATCTCTTGAACCATGTACCAACTTTGATGAACCTGACTGTCGATGATACCAGGCGTCCTCACTATGAAGCCAAGGATCCAGAACTTGAACTCAATCCATTTACAGAGCGATTCATCAATAGCTTACATGCATATCAGACGTCTTCTCTTCGCTCAAATGCCTCACCTATTGTCCCGAGGCTCCGGTCACTTACTCTGAGCTCCAGAGTCAAGGAGTTCAATGACGCAGCTGTTATGGATATGGTAAGGTCTCGATGGTTTCCTAGCGCACTATCTCGCGCCTTAGGCGAGATAGAAGCTTGGAACGTGTCTCCATTCCACGTAGATTGTCTCAGGGAGTTTACGCTGAATTTTCGGGCTCGAAAGAAGGTGAATAGTACCGTTTATGCACCCTTGGAACAGTTGGAGAAGATTGGGATGAGGGCGGTGGTTTTGTGGGGTTTAACTTGATCCTAAATTTTTATAACTTGTATTAGTATACTCAAGTATGTGGCCTGATCAATGGCTGCGTTGAGCTACCTCAGCGAAAAATGCAGGAGCCGAAAAGAGGGCGTATACGCGAGCGCTTACTATGTGCTTTTATTTTTCTTTCTTTCGCTATGGTGCTGTGTGCCCAATGTGGCGAATGCGTCCTTCATCCTCGCGTTTCCGTCGATTTTTCCTCTCTTCAAGCCAGGTCACGGGTCGAATTAGGCCCAGTGTCGATCCAGCCGGAGGAAGTAGCGTCGATATTGAAAAATATCGAGCTAGATTTGCAAGGACTACGATTGAAGCTGAGATTGACCGGCTGGAAGCTCGAGCTTTTTATACTGAAGGAGCATCTTAGCGGATAGGGCACCTGCGTCGGAACATTACTGCCGCCTATTCGCGAACTTCCGGACGAACTTCTGCGCAAAATATTTGACCTTTGTTGAAGCTGGGGGAGATGGTAGTGTAGCTAAAATAAAATAAAAAGGCCCAAAGGGGTCAAAGAACTCGAAGTGTTACCTGCTCTTTGACCCCTAAGTGTGACCTGCTTTGTACCATCCACGCGCCCAAAAAAAAAAAGTGCAGGGTAGAGACGATGAAGTATCAAGTGTTCAGAATATAACATGCTTATCTCCCATTTCAACAAGGCGCAAGGCGCATTTCGGCCAGCATCATAATTCAGACGCGATCAAGACTGGCTTTGGCCCGTGGGAGACCAACTGAAGGCGACCAGGTCTAAAGAAGTCAATGATCATAGTATTTACACGATTCCGACAATACACAGACGAGGGACGAGGCGACATAGGGTAACATAAATAGACTAAAACAAAGAAAAAATGATACACGTCCAACGAGATAAAATGAAAAAAAAAAAAATCGTACGTTACAGCGAATTAACAGATGACGCGCACACAAGCATTTAAAATCTCAAGCTCAAGACCAGAACCAAGCAAAAAAAAAATGAAAGCTTCGTAAAGTCAAGGGGCACATCGTGTTTTATTATGCGAAAAAAAAAGGTAGAAAGAAGAGAGAAAAAAACGAGCCTATAGTTGATTTTCCAAATCTGCTCGCGACCCATTATTCAGGTTGCCGCGGCCAGTGAGACCTCTTAGGAAGCTTGGTCGACTGAACAAGCCTCCTGAACTCGTCTCGCTCGTGTTCTGCGCTTGAGCAGATGCAGGAGCATCGGCGGTGACGGGCAGAGGAAGACCAGAAGGGGTTGATGCATCGGCAACATCAGCTTCATCGTTATCATCATCAGATTCTTCGTGTCCAACATTCGTATCACCCTCGCGCTTGGTTTCAGACGGAGGCGGCGGATTCGTAGTGATTCGTAAAAGGGAGGTATATGCTATGTGCGAAAGAAAAGATTTGGATAATCAAAAAGAATTTCTGGAAAGATGAAAACTTACGTTGACGACAGACAGGGCAGAACCATCCTTTCGCTTTTCGCTTGCGCCGTGTCTGAGCCGGGGCAGGAATAGCGGAGGCTGTGGTTCCTGATGCGCCGCCTCCTTCGTTTCCTTCAGCAGCAGCATCCCGGCAGTGGCGGGCTCTTCGGCAGCTTGAGTGATGTTCCCTCCCGCACCAAATTCGACCATGTTCAACGCACAGTCTTTGCATGCGACAAGATGTCGACAAGGAAGAAGGACAACTTCACGGGGAGAGGAAAGACACAGAAGACATTCGGAAGGCGAGTCATCGTGACTTTCGGGTGCATCAGCGAAGGGTTCACCTGCAGCGGGCGGATATGTATGTGTAGATGGAAGGGGTGCGGTTGGAGCATGAGTATGATTGGATGAAGATGAGGATGTGAGGCCATAGATTTCATGCAAATGGAATGTATGAGGGCCGATCGTGGCTTCCCGCTTGACGACTTTGACGACCCATGGTCGGTTGTCTTCTTCGTCCTCATGCTTGACCTCTGCGGCTGCACCTTCGGCCTTGCCTTCTTCATCACCGGATTCAGCATTTACGGGAGCGGGAGTAGAAGCAGGCTTGGACTTGACTCCAAATCGTTCGACCGATAGGTAAGTAACTTGTTCATTAGGACTCGCAAGCTCGGTACCCTGTTCGTCGAGAGCAGCCAGTCTGATGATAACCTTGATACCTTCTTCCGTCTCTGATTTCTTCGACTTTTCAGCCTCAGTAGGAGGAGCGTTGGCAGATGAAGAGGCATCTACGATGGCTAGAGCAGGACCGGAAATGGACAGATTACGATTGTTGTGTCGTTTGGTGAAAAGATGGGTAATACGTTTACGACGTGAATTGTTGACAACAGCTGCGGCATCATCAGCACTAGCGGTAGGCACTGAAGTATTATCCGAGTTAGGGTGAGATGTCCCAGGATTCCTGACATTCCCGGATTTCTCCTTGTGGCTGATCTCGAATCTTCCCAATTCCAACACAGCGCCCTCCTCCATTTTGAGCTTTTTACCGAAACCACCTTCGACAACAGATTCGAAGACGAGGAGTTTTGATAATTTACCTAGGGATCCGTCGCCGGCAAGAGGTGTGGGAGCCGAAGGGGGGGAATCGGGATGACCGGGCGGAAGCAATACGTGAACATAGGTGCCACATTTTGGGGCATCGCAATCGAATTCGAATTCTAGGGCATGATTGTTATGAGAATCTTCTCCCTCTGCAGCTGCAAGTGGTGAGAGACGAATGGTCGGTCGCTTGAGGTTGACAAGGGCTTGGAGAGTGGTCGTCGGTTGAGAGGACTAAGCCACGTCTTGGGTCAGTGACGAAAAAAGGGTGACGAAAAAAAGGGATAACGGACCTCTTTGCTTTTATCAATCCAAGATTTGACCACGTCTATCGTGAGCTCGTCCTTGAGCACCTTCTTCTCTGTCGCATTCGTCCATGCAGGGCCTCCGCTTATTACACCAATGTTCGGTCCAAAGAGGGTCTCTGGCCCTTCTTTTCTTTATTGTTATCCTTGGCTGGTGGACCGGCGCTGCCAATGCCGTTCATCGTACCATCTCCGTTTGCCTGGGCCATTGATCTCGCTTGCCGCGAGGTGTTTGTATCTACACGGGCAAGGAATTGATTTTGCTGTAGACGTCGAGTACGATACTGACTGGTGTCTGTTCAATTAGTAATAAGAAAGAATTACACCGAGGGTGGAAGTGGGAAAGAAGATTGCTTACACCAGCTGGCCAGGCTCATGAAGGTTGTGGGCGGGAAATCGAGTGTGGGAACATCAGCCGACGACAGCTGTTAATCATGATTTCTATTTTTGGACAAGCCACTCTCGAGTCCAAAATCCGCAGTCTGTGACTCTGTGACTCTGTGACCGCTCCATAACATTCTTCCCGTACCAATGGGAATTATACAGATCAAGGTGGCACCATAATTCCAGTGCTTCATCTCGAGAATATTTAGGCTGGAGCAGATTCGGCCTCAATTTGCCACAGGCAACTTATTTTGGCGCACGGTTTCACGAATCACGTTCAAGCTCCCCGGAGATACCCGATGGGTGAAATTTGACCCTCATACGACACGGCCAAGAGCGGTAAATTCCCACCGCTATGCGGCTGTGGAGAGTTTGGGATGATAAAGAAGGCAAAGTCAGATTTTCCCGAAATGCAAACGGATTTTGAAACCAATGGTATCAGATACTCTACCCACTTTCCAAATTTTGCCAATCATTTGTTGGCTCCGATGCATCCCAATCCTTTCCGAGGCTTCGGAAGACGTAGATTTTTATGCGTTACTCTCTATGTATCCACGCTTTTCAATGAAAAACTGTCCCTACCAAAACATCTTCATCTTGCCGCCATAACACCTGCGAACCCGTTCTGCAACATCTGCTGATGTGGAACACCGCAAAATGAATGATCAGCATAAGCAATGGAGACAGCCTGAATACATCATCGTATTTGTCATGGTTTTTGAAGAATATTGAAGGTTTTTTGCCAAAAAAGTTGCGGTAAAGCTTTGAGGATTTTGGAACTTGGAAGCTCAAACTTGAGGTGACACAACTTGACCTTGAGGTAAAGCTTTACAATTGGATTAGAAGCATTCTGGGGTTGAGGAATTAAACAAGTTATTGCGCAGAATATATTAACTTGACGTGTGAGGAGGCAACTCCAAACAAGAAGCCTTTTGAGGTCATTGGCGCGGACAAGTAATTGAGGGGTTCAGTTATATAACACAGGCCACCTAGGCTTGGGAGTTGGTTGGATCGGCTTTCGAGGACCCCCACTTCTGAGGCGGCGGAAGACTATGCAGGTGGGATCCGCGCCTTTGAGAGGCACATCGTATCGAAAACAGACAGTCTTGTCTTCAACCTTGAATGACATGGCAACCGGGAAGAATCGATGATCTGAAGGAATTGCGCTGTTGGTAAGGCTGTTGGTAAGGCTGTCATACCAATTTCGTAGACATTGAAGAGCATTCGGAGGGCAAGAAAGTTACGAGCAACCTCTTTGACACGTCCTTCGTCAATGGCTCGACTGGAACCAAGCCAGACAAAATCAGTCAATCGCTGAGCGACGACGTTGGAGGTAAAAATTGCCCCTGTAACGGACATATAGGGTCCAGCCATAGACACAATAAACGATGGGCAAAAGGAGACATCCCGAATAGCCTGGGTAACACGAATGATGTTGGGCCTGAAGCACAAGGTGACTACACACTTTCTGGTCAAAAGAGATCCAGTAAGTTATGTAAGAAAACTCGCCTTAAGATGAAGGGTCGCCGCTAGTTCCCATCTCGCTCTTCTCCTCAAATATGGCCAGCGGGGCACATCCGGTTACCTTTTTTCCCGTCAAGTTGTGAGTGATAGAATGGTCAGGTATCGCTTTGCGATTAATGACAATCTGCTGCACACCAGACTGAAGAATCAACGCTAGAAATTCTCGCGTCGTTTGCTCGCGTTGACTCTCCAAAGTGGCAATTTTTGAGGTAGCCACCATGTCATTGCGGGTCGTTCTCAGGAGGTCGGCATCGGGTTCTAGCGGGTAATCCCTGGTGGCACCACGAAAGAACGCAAAAAACGGCATGATAGATCTCAATGGGAGCTGCAGAGGTGTTTAGAGTTTCAGCATATCGGCCATCGTAAATAGGCGTGGCGTTAAAAACAGCCTCGAAATCTGGGTTATAGGGGATTCAGTCGGGGGAAAAAAAGCGAAAAGAATGAGGCGTACCTCTTTTCATTTGGGCCATATAATCCTCCGTTTTTAGCTGCTTGGGTTCGCTCGCCTCTATCTTCAGAACTGAGATTGGGGTAGGTTTGTCACATGTCACAGACTGCGCAATCAGGGCCCTATATATGGATGCTCGAGAGTTTTTGCCTGGTGATATGAGTGATTTCACGGTCTTTGTAGGCTCGTCGGAGTAAGTGATTGGAGACAAAATTTGGCAATCGGCTACTCTTCCAGTAGACGTCGAAGTTCCTCAATTTTCCAGAAGCTAGACGTTCATTGGGCTTCAATATAATCAGCAACCAACAGACATTTACCTTCCACATAACAATGTGAGCTGGAGTGGTTATCAACATCTTAGCGACCACGACACTGAGAGCTCCGACTAACGTCCAGACAGCCGGGATATAACCCCTCCTCAGATACGCAAAAACATAGCAGTGCATGTCTGTCATGGCGAAAGAAAAGGTTTGAAACAATGGAAGACTGAAAAAGAACAATTGTTCGCGTCACACCTGCGTAGTAGGCAAGCAACAAATGCTCAGCTCAGCGCCCACAATAACCACGCTTTGCCCGAGACCTGTCCATTTCGGGATAGATGGGTTGGTTTGAATAATCGTTGCTTGACTAGCGGAGTTGATACAGAAAAGCATTATACAAGCATAGAAATACAAACAGAAAAACAGACGAGACACACGGACGGAATAAACCACCCACACTAAATCAAAACACGCCGTGACGACTGAAAGGCTCAGAAATCCAAATAGTCGTCTCTGTTATTTCCCCAAGCACCAGCTCCACTCGTCGAGGTTCCAGTTCCATACGGGTCATCACTCGTAGCGAATGCACCTCCTGCGGCGCCCCCAGCACCGGCACCTCCATCGACCTCTTTGAAGGAAAATTCTCGTTTGAATTGTGATTCGAGTGAAGAGAGGGTACCGATGAGTTGATTACAGGCTTCTGAAAGGACAACGTCTGGAGGTGATGTTCCGTCTGTTTGGATCTTGAGGAGGAAATGGGGGTGAAGAGGGTGAGGGACTTTGTACCCTGCGAAGAGGACTTGAGGCATTGAGAGAAGTTGACTGGGAGATCCGATTGCAATTAGCATCTTATTCATGGGACCCACCGGCTGATTTTGTCACTCACCCTCTCAGCTATTCCCTAATGTGTGATCTTGTTTGAGAATCTTTATTGTAGCTGCATTGGGGATCTTTGTGTCTTCGTTGACTTCCACCTGCGAGAAGTGGGGTTAGCATGTCAGTGCTTGGATCAAATAACTTATGGAACGCACGGAGCCTCTCCTTCATCTAGAACATAAAGTTCATAACGGTTGGGAGCATTCATGTGGGACGGACAACGGGAAGATACAACTAATGGAAAGGAGTCAGCGACCGTAAGCACAACCAAAAAAGAACAGAGGGATAGAGCCCGAAAAAAACTCGGACGCATGAAAATTCTCATCGAGAGCCAAGAACGGGGACTTACGAAATATTTACACCAGCAAGTATACAACGAACCTGTGGAAGGAAACATGTCAGTGATTTAAAAAATGGGAGGCCATGCATAGGAAGAATCGCCATCGTGCTTCTTGACTCACTGGAGCTACAGTGAAAAAAAAGGACTGGTCAGCGACGGGAACGAAAGAAAGCACAGTAAATCAGAACACAAGGTGCGATCATAGATTCCAGCTTTTTTTACTAGAGTTCACAGACAATAAATAATGGCAAAAAGCCGCCATCATGAAAGGGAAAAACGGAGGATGGACTTACGAGGACGAGCGGTTGGTTAGGGCAAAGTCGCAGAGAAAGCTTTGGCGTGTGCAGCAACTCCCACGGTGCACAGCCACTTGGTTCGCTTCGCGTGCACGAATTTTTTGCATTTCGGACGCCTCAATCGACAACCGCAAGGTACGCTCATTTTCCTCGAAACTGGTCTCTGAAATGCTTCTGCGAGGAGAATGGATCTCTATGCTGCTACTGATTGGAACATTTGCCGAGAAACTGGCTGGAAAAGAGATGGATGCTTCAGATTGGGATTGGATTACGCTCGAACAGGGTTTTCGAATCTTACCCTCTTCCAACAGACTAGAAAATGCCGACCCGTTTCTCAAACACCCGTAAGCACCGCGGTCATGTTTCCGCCGGACACGGACGAGTAGGGAAGCACCGCAAGCACCCTGGTGGTCGTGGTCTTGCTGGTGGTCAGCACCACCACCGGTAAGTTTCAACTGGATTCATGGCTTAGATTTGCTCTCAATAAACATCGCTCAGAACCAACTTCGATAAATACCACCCCGGTTACTTTGGTAAAGTTGGTATGCGCCACTTTCACCTTACCCATAATCAATACTGGCGTCCTATCATCAACGTCGACAAACTATGGAGCCTGGTTCCTGAAGAAGAGAAGAAAGGCCTTAAAGAAAATTCTGAGGTGGTACCGGTCATCGACACTCTGAGACATGGATACGCAAAAATTTTGGGTAACGGACAGTGAGTGTGGTTACAGTTTGATTGTACAAATTTCTCACTGCTATCTTGTTATAGGTTACCAAAACTCCCCTTCATCGTTAAAGCACGCTTTGTGTCTGAAATCGCAGAGTGAGTACAGCCTTTGAACCTAACGCCTAATGGTATTTATTTCTTTTGCAGGCGAAAAATCAAGGAAGCTGGCGGAGTTGTATCACTGGTGGCATGAGGTCCTTGTTTTCTGCATTATTTCCTTCGCCCATATGTACCTACCATGACATGACTACATATGCCTTCATGCCCACCGGATATCTTGAGAGCAATCAGACTGAATTTGGAAACGGTACTTCGAGGCAAACCGTGACCAGTCACATCACGCCCCCGCTTTAAAGAGCGGATTGCGCCGAATCCAAGGCTTATCCTTGATCCCCTTGCTAGCTTGCTGGTCGCTGGTCGCTGCTCTGCTCGCCGTTTAAATTCTTCTCAAATTCACAGTATCTATCGTCTGCCATGTCTTCTATTCCTATCGCTTTTCCGCCTAGTCCTCCTCGCCCGCCAGCTATCAAATACGAAGCTCCTCACGGTACTCGATGGGACAAGGAAAAAGCCGCAGCTGGCGGGGCCCACGCTTTCGAACTAGCCTCTGATCCCAAAGTAATAGGTCCTTGGATCATCGGTGAATGCGTCGGCAAAGGCGCTTCCGGTCGCGTCAAAATCGCCAAACATCGCTACACGAACCAACTCGCCGCAGTTAAGATTCTTCCTCGTGCTCCTCTAGACACCTCGCGCAACTCGATTGCTACTCAAGAAGCTAAGAACAAGAAACATAGCTTGGGTATTGAACGTGAAATTACGATGATGAAGCTCATGAACCATCCCAATATTCTTCGCATATATGACGTCTACGAGAGCTCGAGGGAGCTCTATCTCGTTCTGGAGTTTGTTGAGGGAGGCGAGCTTTTTGACTACCTCGTCAACCGAGGCAAATTGCCCGAACCCGACGCCATCTGCTTTTTCAAACAGATCATCTATGGACTCAACTACGCCCACACGTTCTCGATTATTCATCGCGACCTCAAACCAGAGAACATTCTGATATCTTCTCTTTCGCCTCCCAGAATCAAGATCGTCGATTGGGGCATGGCCGCTTTTGCTCCTCCTTCGCTTCAACTCGAAACCAGTTGCGGATCCCCCCATTACGCCAGTCCCGAGATTGTCAACGGCCACAAGTACACGGGAAATGCTACCGACATTTGGAGTTGTGGCGTCATCTTGTATGCGCTGCTCACTGGCCGTCTTCCATTCGACCACAAAGACGTCAAAGCTCTCTTGGGAAAAGTCAAGGCCGGTAAATATGAAATGCCAAGCAACATTGACCCTAGCGCACAGGACTTGATCTCAAAGATGCTCGTTATCGACTCCACTGAACGTATTACTGTACGTTGTCTACTTCACAGCATCTACTGATTAATCACATCTTATTCGCTCTAGATTCCCGAAATTCTCGCTCATCCGTGGCTCAATACCTCGCCAGCTGCTCGCCGACACTTGAGCCTCGAGTTTCCTCCAGACCCTGTCCTGCCGCCTTCGCCCAGCACACTCTCTCGGCCGATCTCCGACCCCACCGGCATCGACCCAGACATCCTCTTCTCGCTCAAAATTATCTGGGGACGTCACGCAAACTCTGACGCTATCTTGAACGATCTCGGTTCCCCGGCTGGCAATGGCGTCCATACTAAGGCCTTTTACTGGCTGTTGCGTAGACACCATGAAGAAGCTGAGAAGCTCGCTTCCTCGGATGAACTGAATGCTGACAACTCTGCTGGCACTGACATGGGCCAAGGCAGCGTCACCTTCAACTTGGGCTGGGAGTTAGATACATCTGGCTTGGGAAGGCAAGTTTTGAACAACTCTGTGGCTACACGAGCTATGGGCTCTTGTATTGTTCCTGATCATCTTCGCTTGTCCCTGAGCGATGGCCATCATGGTGATTCAAATCGTGGACCCACGAGTGGACTCCTGCCGCCATTGATGACTCGGAACAGCAACAGCGCTACTGTGACTTCTTCTTCAAGAGGCAGACCGAGTTCTCCTAGTGGTCCTAGGCTCCCTAACGTTCCTCGTCCGAGCTATGAGCGTAATTCATACGTGAATCAGAATCAGGCGTGCCCCTCTGCTGGGTCAACCTCGGGTAGAAGCTCGTCTCAGCCACCCAGATCTTCCTTTGCGATAAACAATGCGGGTCGTAGCGGAATTAGGGTGGTGGGTAGTGTTATCAACGGGGGTCATGGGGGCCCTCGACCGCAGCCTCCCAAACGGGGACAGACGTACTCTCATCCTCGTTCGGACAAGTATTCCCATGCTCCCACTCCTTCCGTAGCAAACACGCGATCTGGTTCATTGACTACCGTATCAACGGTTCAGTTTCCCGCTGAGTCGCTGGCTCAAGATACGCAACCTCATCGTTCGGCATCGTCTTCGCGACCTTTACCTTCCAGGGCGAGGTCTGCGACGACGCCTCAGGAGGTTGGTATGAAAGGAGGTTTGAGCGTACAATCTCGTCCTCATTCGCGGACTTCGCAGACTCGTGGTTATAGCGGTGAGGCTTTACTTGAGAGAATTGATTCTAGTGCAGGATGTTCGAGTAGCTCGAGCACTGCTTGCGGCGCTTCCTCTGCTTCGACACTGCACACGCCGGTTTCCACTTCGAGCTGTATCTGGCGGAAGTACTGTT
>JAACJN010000441.1:0-26712 GCA_013368555.1 Collybiopsis confluens
GACCAATATCTTCAAGGAGGCATTGCTTCGGCCATTCATTCTAGCCAAAGAGCCGGCATTGCTTTTTGCTAATGTATATCTTGGATTTGTCTGTAAGTGGGATTTCTGATGCTTGAGCGCTGAATTTTTAGTGACTTCTCTTTGTTTCACAGATGCAATTTTTTATTTGTGGTATGAGGCTTTCCCTCTAGTGTTTACCAACATATATCACTTCAACCTCGGGGCGGAAGGCCTTCCATTTCTTGGATTCCTTGTTTCCTCCAGTCTTTCTGTAGGTCACAATTTCCTTCCGGTCACTCCTCACGCCTACAAGCACCTATTGTCATACAGTTTTTTCTCTATGCCGCATACCTGAAGTACCACTACACTCCTCGTCTTATAGCTTCCATTGCAAAAGGCCAGCCACTTGCTCCTGAGTCTCTGTTGGAAATTGGTCTACTTGGGTCACTCTTCATCCCTGTCTCTCTCTTCATATTTGGTTGGACATCTCGTTCAGATGTGACCTTCATGGCTCCCATCATTGGCGCAGCCCTCTACATTCCCGGATCTACTTAAACTTCATGAGTGTGCTGATGTACATTACTATGAGCTATCCTGCATATGCAGCCTCTGTTCTGGCCGGAAATGATCTTTTCAGAAGTACAATCGCAAGTGTATTTCCGCTTTTGGAAGACAGTTGTTTGTTACTCTAGGGTTGGGGGAGGGTCGAGCTTGCTAGCTGGCTTACAGCTGGCTTTGATGCCCGTTTTTTTTGTAGTTGGCTGGCTTCTGTTCTTGTATGATTTTTTCTGATTCTAATGTATTAGGCATTAATGAAATGGGGACATATTTTACGACACAGGTCAAAGTATGCCTCAGGATAGACAATAAATAGCCTATTTTCGTCCTAATTAATCTGTATAATTTCCTTCGAAGTATAGACATTGCATCCGAGATGTTTACTCAAATATTTATCTAGATTCATCTTACTAATGTGAACTTTGAAATTGGTGTAAGATGAGAAAACGAGACCACTCAAAAGGAAAGCAGAATCATGCAAAACCGTACCCAAAATTTGATATTGGAGTCTATCCGTACAATCAAAAAAACCTCATGCATGAACGAGTACCAAATTTCGACAGATCCCCGACTCTGACCGAAGAAGGGAGGGCTGGTATGCAGCAAACTGCTAAAAATCCCCCAAATTTCATCCCAACTGGCAGGAGTTTTCCACGATGTGATCACGCTACTCCTTTTCCCTACGGTTTTCCCCGAGTTCAGCTTTGTTAGCTCGATTGCGAGTGTCAGTCCTAGTGCGGTGAAAGGTAAGCTAAGGGCCGCCGGCGACAACAGTGCTCATATGATCATTAGTGTCAAAGGAAAAATAACATAAAACTTGTGGAAGTGGGCCGTCGCGAATAAGTCGCGCGGCAAATATGAGTCCGAGTCTGTCCGACAGTTACAGGGTGGCACTGTTAGGGTTACTCGTTCGGCGTAATTCTAACACTGCTATATACTACTAGCCTTGTGACTTGTGGTATGGAGCCAAGAGAGCGGTGACTGCGGCGACCATGCCAGTGCGGCGAGACTCAGAGAAGATCACAAAGATCAAGAAGCATTCAAAATCACATCAGTCACGGGCCATGTATGGGTAGAGTTGCTAAATATGGGGAAAAAACATCACGCGTGTAACGACCAACACCCCGACAAGGACGAGTTAACCTTCACTTTGTTCCGGACTCTTAATAGAGAAATGAAGTGTTATAGAGGTAATGGCAGAAAAGCTGTGTGTGCGATGGAAAGTTGGGGTGGACAACAAAAGTTGAATCTGAAACTAAAGTGGAGTGGGAAGATGTAGGTAAGTAATATATGGGTGATACAGAGGTAATAGCAATGAAGCTGTGTGTGCGATGTAAAGTTGCTGTGGACAACAAAAGTTGAATCAGTGGAGTGGGAAGATGTAGGTAAATAATATAGGGAAAGATCGGGTTATATTATCAAAGGTCAGGATCACTAGAAATTATGACAAACTGAATTGCGATTAATCAAGATTATCAACAGCATGCCTAATACTTATAAGCCCGACTTCACGGGAGGCTTTATACTATAGTCTATTTCTCTCCCACTTAAATATTCATGAATAGCACTGAACTTGAAGAACTCAATTTCTGGTAAGTTGATTACTACAATTTTTGTTCAAATTCATTCACTATGGTTGGTATTAAGGATGCTTGGCAACTATGCATTTGCTGCTTCCGCAGGTGCTCACGCCTTTTCGATCCAAAAACTGGAGATTGAATAGCAGGATTTTCTCAGCACTGTGGATTCTAGATTTTGTTGCAACCCTACCTACGGAGATACGGACATTGTGGTTGAGAAAACCCACAGGACCATCGGTCTTGTTTATCTTGAATCGATACTTTTGTTTACTGTTCCTGTCCCTCGGGCTAGTTGCAATCACACCGGGAAACAGTACAGATCAAGAGTGTGTGGCACCTCTGAGTTACTTCTATTTATTTTCTATCTAACCCTTTCAAATCAGGTGCCAGATACTTTATAATTCTTATCAAGTACTGGAGACTCTCTCAGTTGTGATGACCAGTGGTAGGAATAGTCCCTTTATTACTGCAGTGATAACCTCAAATTTTACTAGCTCTCTTTGCTTTAAGGGTCTATGCAATTTACAACAAGAGCCATATCATTCTTGTGATATCTGCTCTCCTCATTACTTTCAGATTATTCACCGATACATTGGTACTTTTTCAACAACTCTGATGAATTGACTTACCTACTGAACTCGCCTCGTTTTCTATCTAGTTTTTGCTATTTTCCCCAGCTTATTCCACATCTGGTTCCGCATTTCAGAAGTTTTCAAGATGTGAAGTGCAATTGAAAGATACACTTTTATTTAATAAGTACGTGGCTCCGAGTCAATCAAAATCCAAAAGCTAAGGTGTTGGCAACCAATCAACCCATTGTTGAGATGTGAGTAAAGTTCAAAGTTCCAAGTTATAGTTTTTTTACATATTTAGTCTTGCTATCCTATATGTTACAGCTTGCCATTCCATGCATTGCTTTGGCATTTGATGCTTTTATATTTGGGCTGACCATACAAAGGACTATTTGTCATGCGATATCAACGAGAAGATTAGGTCAAGCTAGTGTTACACAGGTGATCTTGATTGATGGTATAGATTGGTTACACTCCTAGATTTAACCTAGCTGCATCTGACCATATTATTGACTCTAGGTGTGCTCTATTTCCTGTATGTCTTGCACAACATCCTTGACTTGGCACTATGAATATAAACGAGCTACGTATATAGGATCATGGTGGTAGTAGGAGCAATTGAGACTATATTGACTCTGGTATAGCGGAATTTCAAGTGATTGCATTTGCTAATGAAAGTTCACACATTTTCTTTAGTCTCAACTCTTTACCCGCACCAATGTATGTGAAACAGTTTTCAATGCTTTGCGCTTATGCCCTACCTTTCTCTACTACTCTTGTGTTCAGACATCAAGTATCATTATCAGTTCATTTTTTTACATGTGGGTGAGCAAGCTTTACCCATATACTCAGTGTTTTTATATGCCAGTAGCTTGCCAAACATCTTGATCAGTCGACTTGTACTCAACTTGCGCACCTTTTCTTCATTGGAAGAGACAAGGAGTCAAACAATTAGCACAATTTCAGGATTGAATTTTGCTACAAATAGGATGTTAGGGAATATTGGAGCCCCAATGCGGTCTGGGGAAGTGGAACAGGAAGAGGAGGACGTTGAAGAGTAGCAGTGAAAGGCATGACCCGAATGGTTTAGCCAAAATTGTTGAATACAACTTATAGGAAATGTCGTTAATTGCCGAACCTTTAGGTTAGGCCTCTGTACGCAAACATTATTGTGAGAATAAGAGATTAAGATCATAATAATGTTGTCTGTAGGCTTCAGTACAAGCCTTATATACCTATGTACATGTAACTAGAAGGTTTTACTATGTACTATGAGATGTAAGTAAGGAAATGGCAACGAAGATAATAGAAAGTTATAGAAAGTTATAGAAAGTTCTAGTTTATGCACTTGCTTACTGAGCAAATCTACAACAAACATCTAACATTCAAGTCTTGATTCTGTATCTGATTTGTCATCTGCGGCCTCTTCACGCGTTCTTCTTGCCTCATATTCTCTTGGTAGTGATGTAACGGCTCCGGCCTAGGGCCCGGCTCAAGAGTTTCAAAAGCCGGGGGCCGGGGCGGTCGCAATCTGAATTTACCCTCAGTGGAAGACAAAAGAAATGGTTTTGATTTTGGTTTTGGTTTCGGTGAGAAATCTACGAGGAGCACGTGCGCTTGAAAAAAATTTCTGCCTGGGTTCCTAGTTCTTTGCTTGTACCCTCCCAAAAAAAAAAAGGCCAGAAAGAAAAAAAAAATTTGGTCATTTTTCCATGTCTTCGCGCAGCTAATGGATCGCTACTTTCTTCTATCCCTCAAATATCCATCTCCGCCAAACGGCTCAACTCTCCCGAAAAGATACCCAGCAAACTTTGAACGAAATACCATGAAATAAAAGGTTGTGGAGGAAGAACGTCCTTACTTAGTACTTCAGCATCGAACATTCTTTTTTTTTCCTTTTATATTCTTTCAAGAGCATCCAGCCGATTCCAACAAACGGACAAAACAAGTATACGTTTGCGTCAAACCCTTGGAGGTTTCTCCAACTTTGCCGCTGTTCCTGTTCAAGATCCGTTGAAAGCGCCCAGATACAGCGCCGCTGTCGTTCGCTCGTACACCTCACTCCCTCCCGCTTCTAGTATACCAACACGCATTAACTTCTTTCCAAACTCAGCGTTGTTATCGTACCTTTCGAACCCAATCAACCTCGAAGCACTCTCCAAACCGCCACTTTCTCCTTCCTCCGCTGCCGCCTTATCTGCATTTCGGCTTACAAAATTCCATCCATAGGCGCTGATCTTGCGTTTCCTTCTTCCTTGTCTTTGAGTTTGGGAGACCCGAGGGGTGCTGAGAGAGGAAGGAGGCGGTGAAGGTCGGTGTGCATGAGGCGCGGGATGGAATGAAAGACCTTAAAACTAAAAGATACTCACTATACCCTGCTGAACCGCTCCCTGGTCTCCTCTGGGTGTCTGCTCAGCGCTTGGCGGACAGCGGCGAGGGCCAATACAACATTTATACAAAAAAAAAAAAAAAAAACCGAGCTGCATATTCAACACGAAACAAGCCTCAGCCCGGGCTTTTTAGCTAATATAAAAACCTAAGATCCTGAGTTGTTGTTAGTAAAAGACAGCACCTACCATGTACGATGAATACTATGACATGAAAGTGTGGGCCATGGCACTTTGAGTCCCGCCCCGATTACTCTACCTTACTGTATGGCGTCAAGAGCTACATCCATAACTCTCTCTTCAGGATAAGTATTCAGAGCTTCAGTTCACAGTACTAAAACTGCTTACTAGAAAAAATCGATTCAGTACAGTGACCAAGCCGAACTCGACCAACGACGGTGAAGCGAACCAACATATATTCACAACACTTTGTGTCAAGATGATGAGTGCAGCGCCAACGGGTCTTGAACGAGTAGAATACTGTTGAGTACATAGGAGGACCGGCTGGAATTGGGGCCCCTGAAAGTCGAAACCAAAGACGAAGTTGCGGGAAAGTACCGGCATGACATGCCGAGTTCCCCCGTGCTTGATTAGATGAGATTCGGGAACTGATCCGAGACACTGATCCGTGTCTCAATAACGTGCCTGCTGAGACACTCGTCCTCCACGAACGCCTAAGTATTTACTTTGCCAAAGACGGTCCTGTCCTCACAATCGGTACAAAATGCTCCTGAATTACAAGAGGTCATAATATTGGGTTGTTTATTCGGCCTCGGAGATGACCTGTACGTTATTGACAGCAAGTTGAATTTCCAGAAAAGGTAAAAAGCCAAGCCCTTTTGTTCTCATTATAAATGCGCATACCGAGACTTCTTTTTTCTTTTCTTTACTACCAACCACCAACCCCAACTTTTCTTCTCTCTCCGTTTCTCAAGGTTTTTTCCGCTCACGCCTCTCTCTCTCTCTCTTTGATTCTACTTTCATTTCAAACAACTCCTTTCATTGTCCCGGAAACCTCATAGGAAACGAAAATGTTTCATCTCTGTCTCGCTTTCTCTGCAGTCGCTTTGCTGCCCCTGGTCAGTGCCCATGGTCAAATCAAAGGAGTGTTGGCGAACGGTGTATATAACAATGGCCCCAATGTAAGTATTTTTTCCGCATTTTTTCTCCTTCGAGCTTGTCTAATATCCAACGATCACCAGATTTACTACTCTGGTGATGCAAAGAACGCGGAAACTGCTGTTCGCGTGATGTATAAGGCCTCGGGACCCGCTTACAATCTTCCTACCGACTTTTCAGACGACTCGTATGTCTAAAGTTTTTTTCTGCATTTCAATTTGTCCTGACCCGGTGATTGTCTAGTAAAATGGCCTGTGAGGGTGCCTCCGGAGCACCCAAGACAATTCAAGCTACAGCCGGTAGCGACGTCCGGATCGACTGGGTCGGTGCCACGTCCGAACTCCTCAACAAACCTGGGACTGGAAATGTCGATTGGGCAAGCGGAGAATTTCCATGGGTTCATGCGTAAGTTACAGCTAACAACCCAATTTTACTTTATTCCAATTATTCTGACCGCCGGGATGCCTTTTTGTATAGAATGGGTACTGTAGCAACGTACATCGCTCCTTGCTCCAACGGTGACTGTACCACTTTCGACGCCTCGCAAGCTAGTTGGGTCAAGCTCCAGATGGACGGTCTCGACATGTCTCAGTCGATCTCCTCCAACTTGCGCAGCACGATGGCCGGCAAGCCTGAACCGTACACTCCTTCAGGTGCTGGGCTTTGGGGTATGGCCAAGTTCGTGGAGGATGGGTCTCAGGCTACAGTGACGATTCCGGCTGGCTTGAAGAATGGACAGTATCTTGTCCGTCACGAGGTACGTCTCTGTAGTGGACAAACAGATCGAACAATCGCCTCTGACACGATATCTAGCTTATGGCGGTGCATAACCCTCTCAAGAGTGGAGATTCGACCTCTGGACCTCAAGTTTACAACGGCTGTATCCAATTTGAAGTCATAGGAGGTGGAAACGTGGAGCTCCCAGAGGGCACCAAGGCCGGATCGTACGTCTCCTCGTATATCATTCATGTTCCACCCTTTTAACGTTGATTCCTGTTCCTCTAGGCTTTACGCCCCTAACGGAGATTTCGCCAAATACAATGTGTACTCGAACAATGGCGCTGGCTTTACGAACCCAGGCCCCGCAGTATGGGACCAAGTTTCTTCCGGTGCCTCTTCCTCGTCAGGCTCTGGTTCGTCCGACTCAGGGTCATCTTCCACCTCTGCAGACGGTTCTTCCGAGTCTGCCTCACCTGCCTCACCCACTACCACTTCTGATGCCTCCGCCAGCACCTCCGCATACGCCTACCCTTCATCTTCGGAGAGTGCTGCTGCTGCACAGAACACCTCGAGTTCTTCTAGTTCTGGAACCTGCAAACAACGCAAACGTTCCGCTTCTTCCAAGCGCCGTCCTAGCGCTCTTCGAATGACGACCAGGAATATCAAGAAGGCCGTGCACGCGCGTCGTCACTCACATTAATGAATTCCCCCCTCCCCCTTGAACGAGGCCTTGACGGCTTTCGTTTTTTGTTCCCTTCTCCTCTCCGTCTCATCTTTTTCTCATTTTCTTCTCTTTCTTCTCTTTCTTGCATCGTTAACTTTCGTGCATCGTTAACTTTTGTGCTTGACGCACTCTTGCTTATTCCCACTCACCCCCTTGTCATGATGAAATGTTACCCATCGTCCTAGAGACATGCACGCATGCACGAATGATTTTGTAAAAAAAAAATTTAAAAAAACAATGTCCTACTTATTGACATCGATCGCTTTTGTGTAATTCTATACTGTAGGCCTCACTTTCTCTCTCTCTCATCCTTCCTCCCCTTTACCAATTACCGCCGATGGTGCTTTGCGCTAGTTCCGCTAGTATCTGATATTGGTATGGGGGGGTTAGCACGGAGGAAAACGAAGACGTATACGTATTTCTTGTAGCACTAGGTTTTACCGGTAATCGCATTTTGCTTTTTCAATGAGTCCCGGTCTGCAAGCGGCGTGTTTGAATTGGAAGAGTCATTTGATCAACTGACGGGGATAGAGTGAGAACTAGAGAACTAAGGTTCTAACAAGTTCCGTTCCTTTGGGGCTAAAGTTAGTCTACGTAAGACGATGTAAACCCGAGGTTCATGCGTCTAGTCCGTTGGTTCCCTTGTACTACTCGAGCAACTTCACTACAAGAAAACAAAAAAACAAAAAAAAACAAAAAGTGTTTTTCAGCCTACTCTAGGGCGAAGTTTTAAAGCGATTCTGAATCGATCTGTATATATGAAAAAGTAACTTTTTTCAACCAGAAATTTTGCAAATTTGTGCTTACAGTTCGAGACGAAGTTCGTCGCGTGGTCGATAATATAAGCCCGAGGTCCATTTTGACACTCGCTCTTTCCAAAAAGAAAAAAAAAAGAAAAAAAGTGTTTTTCAGCCTATTCTAAGGTGAAGTTTTGAGCAATTCCGAGTCGATCTGTATACATAAAAAATTAACTTTTTTCAACGAAGAAATTTTGCAAATTTGTGCTTACAGTTCGAGACGAAGTTCGTCGCGTGTGGTCGATAATATAAGCCCGAGGTCCATTTTGACACTCGCTCTTTCCAAAAAGAAAAAAAAAAGAAAAAAAGTGTTTTTCAGCCTATTCTAAGGTGAAGTTTTGAGCAATTCCGAGTAGATCTGTATACATAAAAAATCAACTTTTTTCAACGAGAAATTTTGCAAATTTGTTTCGAGACGAAAGTTCGTCGCGTGTGGTCGATAACGTAAACCGAGGTTCCGTGCGCCTACAGTACTTAGTGGCCATTTTGACCAACTCCCTCTTTCCAAAATATAAATATAACAAAAAGTGTTTTTCAGCCTATTCTAATCTGAAGTTTTGAGCAATTCCGAGTCGATCTGTATACACGAAAAATTCACTTTTTTCAACGAGAAATTTGCAAATTTGTGCCAGACTCGGGTTCCTCGCGTGTGGTTCCGAAAAAAAAAAAAAAAAGAAAAGTGTTTTTCAGCCTATTCTAAGGCGAAGTTTTACGTAATTCTGAGTCGATCTGTATACATAAAAAATCAACTTTTTTCAACGAGAAATTTTGCAAATTTGTGTTTACACTGCATAAATGTGACTGCGCGGGTGGTACCGCGCAAGCGCAGAATGATCTGCGGTCACTTTTACTCGGACAAAAACGTAATTTTTTTGTATACTCAGATTGACTCAAAATCACTTGAAACCACGGCTCGCAATACCCAGAAAAGAAAAAAAAACCAAAAAAAAAAAAAAAAAAAAATTCTTTGTGACGAGTTGGGCAAGTCCGAATATGTCCAATTGGAAAAGTATGTTGGCTTGACCAAACAATGCGCTGGAGTCTGGTCTAGTCCCTCTCCAGTAATCCTTTGATTCTACCAATTACAGTAATCACGTCATCATTCACTCGTCCTGCGGCTCTCTGTCTCCCTCTTAACCTGCCCATCCCCCTTCTGTCTTTTAGTTTTACGCGTCTTCCCCGACACGACGGATATCACTTTTTATTCACTCGATCCTTGTAGATCATGAGGCCAGGCTTGACCCGGCGGGCTCTCCCTTGGACCACCGACTCAGGTCCAACGTCTTCCTTTTCAGCACGGATCTGTTTCATGAGCAAGGCCAATTGCTCGGGGTTTAGGAATAAGAACCGAATGGAACGAGAACCGAATGGAACGGCTCTTGTCCATGTAGGCGCAGGCAGAAGAATCAGTTACGAGATAGTAGCACGAAGCAATTTGAGAGTAGTTTATGTAAGTATATTCAATTTACATCAGTTTTCGATAGGTAGATTGGAAAACTTGAACCCTGTGTACAATCCGCATCGTCAAGCTCGGGGGATCCGACATCCACGAAAAAGAAGACGTCGATGGGGATTGTACCACGATGATACAGGAGCTAAGACTTCCTGTTTAAGTTTGATCAACTGGAAAGTATCAACACAATCGGATCCATAATTTTACACGTGAATGAAAAGAGTTTAAACGTTTAATGCATTTTTTTAATGCCTCGTGGAGGTGACGAATCGCGATCAGTCTTTTGCAAGTCCAGAGTATTACCTTCCAGCTCAAGAGTTCTTGTGACCCGAAAGTTCAAGGTTCAGATCCGTCAGTACCGCTTCGAAGCTCGACGATCAATTCGTTGAACGAAAAGCTTTTCTTCAACTGCTATGCGTCCAAGCACCATCACCTTCTGGTGAAACCAATATGCCGTTCAAGGATCCCGACCGGGGACATACTCCCCCTGTCAAGCCAGGATCCGTCCATAGCTTCAGATAGAACTCGTTATTGGACTGTGTTGATAGCATGACAAGCATTTTAGAATTAGAACAACCGTCGACGATTTAAGTAAAGCCTCTACCACGTATTATTCTTGACTCATGATATAAACCAAAACGTGGACCCCGACGGGCCTACCAATTACAGGATCCCGGATGACCCAGTTTCCTATGACTGGATTTATACTGATGGTCCTCTGAATGTGAGTTTATCAAAATGCTTTCATTATTCTCCATCGCATTCAAATGTAAGGATACCTCTAAATCGTCGCATTTGACTTTTGTCCAAGTGTCATTTCCTGGTGACAACCAAAGCTACTCTGCGCTTTGGGCGAGCACAATGCGGATGATAAAAAGGTCTGCGCTCAATATTGATAGCAACAAGGAAGGTAATGTTGGAACTCTGGAATGACAGCTTATGTACAGCGGTTTAGAGAATCATAAATGAAGGTTGCCAGTATGTCTTAGTATGACATCAGTTTTCAGGCTTCAACAATACATTTTGAGTCATGTGTTGGAAATAAAATATATTCATGTAAAATGCTATTTTCATAAACTCCTGTACTTATCCACCCTCAGATTATATTTCCTACTTTGCAACCCTTTACCCACTCCCTCTAGGATTGTTCATTTTACCACAATGCATGTTGTACTATCCTTTTAGCTTTTGAATATGCCAGAGATTTTGATGAAAATGCTGCACTACCAGTGGAAATTGGTATCAGAAAAAGTGATGAAATAGATCATGAGTCTAGAATAAAATAAGAAGGATCCCTGTCATGTAGATAGTAATGAATATTTTTTGAACCTATGCATGTAATTTTTGAAAGATGACAAACTTGAGAGAGTGGGCCGCCACGAGAATGTAACAGAACTGATCCCAACCATTCTGTAAACCATTATGCCAAAAGGCTGGCAATGCTGAATCTGTTCAGCATTGTGGGATCTGCTATATATACCACTTTGTGCACTCTCTCACTGCTATCACTCAGTAAGGCAAGGCACATGTCTGTATCAGACATGTCACTTTTTGTGACAGAGAAGCTCGCGCGGCAGGTACGAATCCGAGACGGTTGGGTACTGTTAGGGTTAGGCCGGACTATATCCTTGCTTACGGTTTGAGACACGAGGGAGGTTGCATAGAAGGAAGCTGAGAAGTTATGTGGTGGAGCAGAAGTTTGATGAAAAACTAGTACAAATACAGTATAGAAAGAGTCGCTAAATATGGAGAAAAACAACCCGACAAGGACGAAACCTTCACTTACGTTCCGGACTCGTAATTTATGGTACCGTTATGAAAAATACAAAAATGAAAAGTACAAAAATGACCCTAAGCTGTCAGCTAAAACTAATGAGAAGCATCTTCAATTGGAACTAACTTGACTTAAGAGAGAAAATTCTGTTTGTCCTTTACATGATGCTGGAAAAGTAGGCAGGTAATCAGATGAAGATACATTGATAATATAACCTACAGCTTACTTATACTGGGACTAATAATATGTCTGTGAGTAAGTAATATTCATTATTAAAGTAGTTGTATTACTTTGAGGATCTCAACTATAGAATGATCGACTATAACATGTTGAACTATAAAACGTTGTTGCTACAAATTCTACAACTTTACTGATGTTTTAGGCGGCCCACGTTCAGCTACAATGTGGGCTAAATGTCGCTCATTCTCTCCATAAATATGCGTAATGTACCATCCTGAATCTTCCAGAAGTCTCTGCATGGCAGCTAATGTACGATCTTGTCCGTTGAATAACGTCAGCATCTGCAGCATATCTACCATCAGCGCCCGATGCATGATGATTCAAAGAAAATAATAGCTACTTACTGTAAGGTCTGTCATGTAGGAGACTTCATGAGTGCTTCCATAGTTCGCCAGTAGTGGTTTTGGAGCGCATTTGTACTGATACCCGCTAATCTCGGTACCATTATCATTTATCGGATCAACACATGTTGGATGAAGTAAGAGCTCTGCAACCACTAGCTTGGTTTTGGGGGTGGCAGCTTGGTGGAGAGCAAGTAGAATGCGTTTAGCATATCTGTCTGACCAATTATGAAGAACCCTTCGAATGTGAAACACGGCTGCATCTTTTACAGGTTGTTCGCCGAAAATATTGCATTCTGTCCGCGTTAGGAAGTTACAATCGTAAACAAGTCTGAGGGTCGCCTATCAGCTTACCTTGAAATGTTACATACTTTGCGATCACTTTCTGAGAGCGCTGGGCATTCCAAAACTAAAACGAAGGGAGTTACGGCAAATCGATGGACATGTGTACAACAAGATCTAAGCGCTTACAGTTGTCCCATCTTTAATCACGGCAGGTACATCCTCGATGATAATTTGAAGGTTTGGAAAGTTATTTGCAAGCGGTATCATTGCAGAGCCAATTCCCCCTCCAATATCAACCACTTTTGCATCCTGACCGAGAGTGTGCCAATCCAGACCTTCGGACAAGATTATCAGATATAGGAGATACAGAGATCCACCAGTGAGGTACTGTACATCTCAAGATCGAGCTCTCCGGGTCATTGTTCATTGCCCAACCTCTCATGGCAATGTTGAATCGGTACCGGATTAATTCGTTCTGGGGTTGGTCTATGTATTCCCAAAATGGCATTTGCGTCCCCATCACATGTTGAAAAGCTGTTTCATTGGGCTTATCAGATAGTTTTATTCTGGAATCTGTAAGCGTCTCAAACAAGGAGCTTGATAACTTTGGTCCTTCTGATCTGGTCAATTGCCATTGAAATTTGAATCGGATATAAATGTGTAGAGAGCCATACCGAATTTCGAACATAGCTACTTCTCCGGAAGTATTTCTATGCTTGCTCTCAGGCCTTTGACAGTTAGAGCTATAGTTAAGTCCATATTATCAAGCGTTTTAGAAGCTCACTTTGTGTTCAACTCGTGAACAGCTTTTCCAGTATCCAAAGCCTCTGAGAGACGATTATTCGAAAAAACGCCAGGTGGACCCTCGCGGAATACGTGACGGAGTGACAACAGGCGAAGAATCCGTTCTGTGAAAGATGCAATTGTCAACAAAACAAGGGAGTAGGGCCTCTGATCGATACTACCAAGTTTTCCCTCGTCAATGGCACACCTGTTGGCGATTTCGGTAAAGTGCATTCCCTGGAAGATATTATTCAAGCCGTTTTTCCAAATTCTGATAAGCAACACTATACCTGGGACCCACCCTCTCGTATGATTTCAGCTATATTCAGCTTGATACACACCCGAAGGGCTGCCGTATAATAATGCTATGAAATAGATGCTGATGTATATCGATGTCAAACATAATAAGAAACTCACACCGTTGAGCAAACTCAAAATGAGCTCGTTTCCGGGAGTAATAATTGTGATCAGCTGCAGTGCCGCTGTCGTGATAATATCCGCTGAAAGATTGGCAGATGAATCCTGCCGAAACTGCTGGCTATTATGCAAGCTATGGCTGCTCGGAACTTCGAACTTTTGGGATTTGCAAGTTTCAACCAGCGTGTTGGCGTGGGTCAAGATTAGTTGTGACAGTTGGAAAATTTCTTCCTGCATGATCGTGGTAGCTTGGGAAGGTAAGAAAAGTGAGCTAAGGGTAATGTCATTTATAGTTTACGCAATTGTATGTACGTATGATCATAGCTTGATTGGCCGGCAAAAAATTTTCTTGGGGCTTCAGACGTTAGCCGGTTTCATGTTTGTCCTAACCATGACGGTAACATGCTTTGACAGCCCCATGACCTTCATGCTCGCACAGCCTAAATCATGATCTAACGTGGCACGCAAATTGGTGCCTTGCTAAAAAGCCAACGGTTGGGCGTTGGAAATCAAGGCATTCTTAACAATCATGGGTCTTCTATGAGTTTGAAGCGAGTGAAGGAAAATTCGTCCTTGTGGGGTCGTCGTGAATCGTGATTTGTGATGTTTGGAACTAATGTTCCATATGTAGTGCGTGACTGATGTGACCATCTTTGAAACTTCTGGATCTCTCCGAGTCTCGCCGTATGTTCGCCGCAGTAACCCCTGTGAACTAACCCCAACAGTACCCGAGTCTCGAACAAGAAAAACGGCGACCGGGCTCGTGTTTGCCGCGCGACTTATTCGCGGCAGCCAACTTTCCCAAGTGCGTGGTGAAATGATCAGTATAATTTCTTATTCACAGACTTCGATGCCACCGAAAGAAGCCTCCGAAAGAAGCCTCATGCGGCATGCCCGACAAGTGCTGTACACGTTCTTAACGGCGATAGCTTTTATAGGTTAGACATCAATGATTATGGCAGTGCCATTGTATACAAGTTTCCTTTGGGTCTGGTTGATGGCAATCGGAGCCAAAAGCATAAACGGTCAGAGTGAGAGCGGGCAACACAATGCAGAGATATCGGGTAACGCAATGTAGAGATGTTGGACAAAATTAAAACCACGATGAAACAATCCAGCTATGCTGCCTATGCAGAGAAATAAGAAAAGAGGTAGCCGCAAATGGTCGCGCGTGGACATGGTCGACTTCGCCATGTATGGGAAAAAACAAGTATGGGAAAAAAAAGGCATCACAACAGTCTGATATGTCCTTTACGGTCAATGATACGTCGCCTTGTCACTATTCCATCCGAATCGTGGGACTCAGTTGTCGTGGGACTCAGTTACTCTTGCGGTGATTTAAATGACCAATTTAATTCGAGGACACAAATTGATATGATTCTGGGCTATCGTTTAATCTGCCCGTTCTTCCCTTTCACTATCACCCTACCCATCATTTACTTGCTGGAATGCCCCATCTTAAAGTGAAGACACCTTATGGAAAGATCAGCTTCGAGTACACGATTTGCACCCCGCGGTCTAACACAGCAGATTCAATCGACCCCAATCTTCCGGTGGTTTTGTGGTTTCACCCCCTTGCATTCCCATATGTTTTTCATTGTAAAATATTTACTTACTGAAAATGTCCCGTCGTCTCAAATTTATTAGGTCAATTTTCCAATCCTCTACTTCGGAAATTCAATCTTGTGGTATTTTCTCTCAGATCACATGGCAACACTGAAGCAGATGAGTTTCCAGAGGGATATACTGTCGAGGATGCGGCACAGGATGTCCTGAGTTT
The DNA here is from genome assembly GCA_013368555.1 of Collybiopsis confluens. NCBI lineage: Eukaryota > Fungi > Basidiomycota > Agaricomycetes > Agaricales > Omphalotaceae > Collybiopsis > Collybiopsis confluens. The sequence continues at coordinate 15,531 of JAACJN010000441.1, forward strand.
CATGGTGAGCTTTTTCCGTACCTTCGATATGCCTCTGGAAATTTGAATTCACTCGACAAGGACACCCTAAATCTTCCTCCAAGCCATTTTGTTGCAATGGACTACGGAAGCCCTATTGCTCTCAATATAGCAATCACTGATCCCGACCGAGTCCAGTCACTCTTTATCATATCTCATACCTGCGAAGAAGAAGTACGTTATCTCTACTGTCAAATGGGAACTTTTAGGGGTTCATACTCAATATACCAAAGCCTCCAGACGCACGTGAAGGTTATCAGGAATTATACGAGTCGTGGTGTTCTTCGATATTGGGTCCAACTGAAGTTGACTTCGAGCGCATGAAGGAGACGGGGTATGGTTTTGCACAGTTCATGTTCAGTAATAAAGTTTCAAAACTTGGGCAAGCGTACGTCATTATACTCTCTGGAATTGCAGACAAAGTTTGATTTGATTTATCATAGCATGTCAGATATTTCATTTCCACTCGCACAAAAACATTGGGGCTTCCATGGCCTGAAGAACTACCGTATCGGCTTCCTTGATTTTCTCTTAAATCGGAGGTCCAATACAACAAACGCCTTATCATGCATAAAATGCCCTGTACAACTGGTGTATGGTACCGATGATATCGCCTACACTCAAAAGTACACCGAAGACTTCTTGCAAGCCTTGAAACAGGCCGGTGTAGATACTTCTTTACTTATTGTTCCGGGCGCTCCACACTTCGTTGTTGTGGATTTTTCTGAGCAGTGAGCCCTTAGCATTAACTTCAGGGGCTGACCACTAATTTAGAAGCAGCATCGACCCAGCTCTGCACGATTTTATCATGAAAAATGAATCCCGAACAGTGCCAGACATTACATATGAAGTTGTTTCTCCCTGGCAAAAGAAGTTTGAGAGCGTGGGGTGGGACCCAGAAGGCTTATATGATTCCGATGATGACTTACTATTCTCATATGTAAGAAGTCCTTTGAAACGGTGCAATATTAGCAACCTAACGTTTATTCATTAGCCTCTTCAGGATTCAAATTAAGTTTTCCCGCGGCTAAAATATTAAATGTACGTCCACAATGAGATGGAGGGATCTTTTTTTTTCGTTGCATTTTGCTTCTTTCCTCCATATAGTAGGAATGTTAATTTAATGCAAACAAATCAGCCTAGATTCCTAAAAGTAGTGGGACTGTTATGTGAACAGAAATGCAGCTTTAGCCCCGGCCCAGATATCATAGCTAAATATGACCATTATTATTCAAGTAACGCTCTATTATTACCATTACACAGGAATTTAAAACTACTTGCGAATATGATTGATTTGTAGAGTACTACTCTTGTGAAAGAATTGTTGAAAGCATATTGTAATAATTACTGGTACACTACTAAATGTGCCTTCACTCAGTTTCTGACCTGTACTTTCCCTTGGCGCAAGTAAAGGGACGCTATTTCCTCTTCATATTCTTTGAGCATGAGTGCTCGTCTTGGTAGTCCTTTTGGACTAAGTAAAATTGGTTTTGTCGGAGATGCCAATAGAACCATCTTTGCAGGGTTTGCCATCTGTCAGCATCGTGAAAATGAGCTATAGTTGGAACACTCGCCTCTTTTGGAATCTGAGAATACAAAGGAAGGGTGACATTAATACCATCCAATACGTGACTGCAGAAAAAAATTCCATCAATTTCAAGTAATGATTTAAGAGTCCAGAACAAACTGGAAGTCCGCCAGAAAAATTTCCAGTTCTATCGTATCATGCAAGATTGCTTCAATGGGCTCGATCAAAATACCCAAGTACTTTTGTGCGTGACCGAAAAGAAGTGTGCTTTGTATTTGTTGGTGTCTCAATATAATTTCCTCTACAATATACATTAGTATATCATTTTGAAACGGTAAAGGTCAATCAATACCAACCAATGGGTGCAGGATTTACCTGGGGGGCGAGGTCAGCATGTTCGCCAGCTGCGAATAATGATGGTAAAGCCCAACTTACCATCTCGCCAGACATGAGCATGATCTGATCACTACTTCTCCCAATTACACAGTAATGATGTTCCTTGGTAGGATGCTTCATGAAAATATCTCCTGGATCATAGGCTGGAGTTTCAGCATATGTTGTATTGCAGACTGGTAGGGTGCGATTTTGGGTACTCTGAAAAAAAAAAAAAAGTCAAGTAAAATGTAACCTTCGAGATAGTGCGATTTACGAGGACAATAAGGCTGTAGTATCCGTCAGGCCGACGTCCAAACTGAAACTCCTGAATAGGTGGTGCATAAAAGTACTCCCAGTCCATTCCTTGATCAGCTGCAGATAAGCATAAGCATTTGTCCCGTTGGAATGAATAAATCAAACGCTACGAGACAAAATTGAAATAGCGCCAGTTTCTGTCCTGAAAGCAATATTCAATGATATTGTGTGAGTAAAAATTGTACCATGTTCGGGTCCGACTTACGACCCAAAGGCAACATTAATATGGACACCGCGTTCGACTAAGGCATCGCCGACGGCTTTATTCAATCGCTTCCCGGCTGTAATCTGAAACGGGTCCAATGATTAGCGAAAATATGAAAAGAATTCAAATACGCTAGCATCACCACTGTTTTAATTGATGCAAGGAACAATGTGATCTTAGGACTATGTGCCCATATCTAATTTAGAAGAAACAATTATCAAGTTTTCCCATCATGCTGGACAAAATGAGAGGCACACCTCAATCAGTGCTGGGGAAGCATAAACATAAGAGGGGTTGGTAGATAAAAAACCTTCGAAAATGGTCTTTGGTGATGCTGGGATAATTGAAGATGGATCTAATGGATTTAACAAAGCCATCGCAAATCCGGAGCGAGCCTTGGAAGTATGGGCCGTACATCCTTTTTGATACAGACATAGCAGCTCACCAGCCAATTCAGAAATGCAAGTCCCACAAAATGAAAGAGCTCCAACCCCTGTAAGCCAAATATCTTTCCAGCAAGTGACTCAGAAGCATAGTCTATCTCGGTACTCTATCGTTATTGTTATTGCCACCATATTGAGAAATTAGCGTACCAATAACCTCAGCATTCTTTAGCATAAAATGAGCTGAGCAATGAATGGTTTTTGGAAACATTGCACTGGAGCCTAAAGGGGGCACTTGAGATATTATCAAAAATATAAAAGCATATACACACTGGAAGAATGAATGACATATGCAATATCATGTAAATCCCGGGAGTGTTTGGGAAAGTAAGTGTTTGCGTGTTTAGGAGTAAATATCTGCTCAAATGACGGAGCAAGAATTTCGCAGGGTTTTACTGAGCCTTGGACTAAGTGAAGAGCATTTCGAGTGAGATGTTGACTCCGTTCATCGGTCAATATGTGAGAAGGTTGTACTGTATCAATGAGATATGCAGTAACAGACGGAGAGAAGCGCGGTGATATTGGGAAAGCTATCATTCCCGCTCTCAATATACCCTGTAGTGAAGATACCGATTAGTAACGGTGACACATGAATGGGCCCAAGATCCACACCATAATAACCATGAAATATGTAAAGGCGTCTTTATTGCATATTGAGCAAAACTTCGCCCTACAATCATCATACACTTTACCTAATGTGGCCAAAATGGCGATAATGGGCGTGCGATTGGAACACTGGTTGGAGCTCCGAGTTGAGGCATTCACCTCGGTATGCAGATAGTAGGCAAGCTCGTGAATACGTGGAACAACGTCAGCGAAGGTATAGATCTTGAGTGTTCCATTCGATAAAGGGTGAACTGCGATAACATGTGTAGGATTATGGAGAAGGTGGAAATCGAACTGGAACTCTAGCGCCAGAGATGGTGGAGGGGCAACGAAAGGCATGTCTGATCTGCATGACGAATGATAGGCAGCTTTAAGCATGGCGCATGTGGGAAGATAATGAATCATATGACAGTTTGCGTAAATCTTTTTCTCATAAATCAACTCATTTTTCAGACGATATAATAACCAGATTGCCATTCATTTTTTACGCTAGAATGGGGATCGAAATTCAATATGTAGCAGTGAATATTGTGCGCAATTCCGATACTGAACAGAGAAAGGCCAATGTGTGGCGAGATAGGAAATATGAACTTATCTGGCAAAGGCCAGTACTAATCGGAAAGATGTGCCAGACAGAGCGGGACAGTACTAATATTCGGAAAGATGTTGCCAGACAGGGCGGGACAGAAGTCGACCTAAGGCTGTCCATCACAAATTCGATGCTGATTCAGCTAGTGTAGGTACAACACAGGTTTCGCAACCGTTTACCAGATATAGGCTCAACTTTAAATTATCACAAGTTTTATTCGAGTTCTCAAGTTCTTCATCGACTTACACTCATAGCTGAGCTACTAGTATATATCTAGTAACGGACTGTCTGATAAAAATTTAGAATAAAACTTGTACGTCTTGAGTCTTGACTAGAGTCCCTAAGCCTTTGATCGTTCAGTTCCTGCTCGTACGTTAGTGAAAGGACAGCAGCCTATTCTATCTGAGCAAAGCTGAATTAAACAGGAACCCAAGATTTGGAAATCTTCAATCTACGTCCGCCCGCAAATTGAGCAAAAAGTTTCATCTTCTCCTGCAAAGGAAGAGCCACATTTACCTGATGGGCAAAAATGATCATGATATCTTTTGGTGAAGTTGTAAAAAAAAAAATCACACCATACAGCAAATGAGCTCCAGAGGATTTTCTCTTGTCGAGTATATCAATAATTATCTCTGTCCCTACCATGTCCAACATTTGGTACTTGAAGGACCGGCTTCTCCAGGGCCGTTAGGATCTTGCGAACCTCCGCAGCTCCAGTTATGAAACGCTCCAAGTCCTCGCCTAACTCCAAAGATATGCGGCTATAGTACTTATCACGGCCTGGTGAATGCGTGGCAGGCGGCAGCCAAAAGATCCTTGGAAAGCCTGGTATTACTAGTGGGTGCGATAGATCAAGAATCTCCATGCTCACCACAATTGAGGTTGGCGAAGTCGGAAGCTAAATACTGTAAAATTCTATGCGTATGCTGTGACCGAGCTGAGGAAGCCCATTTGGTACGTCCATCATGGAACATTTCAATACAGAATATTTATACCACCGGAATGCGGTTAAACCTCGCTACCTCGCTTCCATAGTAATGCCTAAGGTTCTCACCGGATTCGTCTAGTGTGAGAATGGATAGAGACTAGATTATACCGGGGAGGTCTGATATACGATACGACGTGGTCCGACATTCCCGCATCAAGATTCAAGTCAAGAAGGATTCCATATACTAGGACTTGTGATGAGTGACGAGTCGGATAACTTCACACAGCCTTCTCATGAAATTTTCTAACATGAGCCTAGAATGAATGTAGAAAAGAAGAAATTAACACATCAGATTGGCGGGAACATGTCGCTACGTCTGCATTTCCGCGGGTTCAAAAATAGAAAGCACGGAACATCATTTCTATCGCTCCGTCGGACATCCGCTACTAGCCTGAATAATTACGATTCCCGATCCTATATTTCTGCTCACTCTAGTACGCTTGAATTACGCCAATTTATTGCCGAACCGTTTGCGAGACTTTGAAAATTGGGCTCTACCTTAAAGTCATAAGGTCATACATGAGGATTCGAACCGGATGATGGGCCCTCATGCTAGCTTGAGGCGGCAGGTAATCTTCGATATAACTTCCGTGCCAGAAAACTTGTTTTCGTCCGGTCAAGCCAAATAAACCGAGGTCCCGAGAGCGGAAGAAGAAAATGTCATCGTGCAGGTAGGAAGGATGGAAGTTGAAAAGGAGATGAGGTCACCGTAGAAGGTGATTCGGGAGACTCCGGCTCCGGAATCTGCGGGTTTGACTGAACACATGCAACGAGACTCAACGACACAGTGACGAAGATAGTAAGATATCGAAGATAGGAAGGATAGATACACTATTCTAGCTAGAACCAGAGCACAAAAATAGTGAAATTTCGTATCAGTATACAAATTGTACAGTATGATCAGAACGTAAAAATTGGAATAAAAAAATCAGGCAGGAAACCATCGAAGGGAAGTCAAAGGCGCAGGAAAAAAATTTACCAAATCTCGCAAAAGAGGAAAGAAGAAAAATTGAGTTGCTCCCTCCCGGATTTGTAGGACTAATTTTTGCCCAAGCACATACTTCCATCTCCGGCGTGATTCATTGAGTTCCAAAAACTCCTTATGCTTCAAATGCACGCATTCCCCTTCACTATTACCCATAGTTCCGTACGAGGTAACACTCAGCCTTGATCCTTGATCCCCACCTGTTCCGCGATCCTCTGTCTTTCCATACGCTGTCCAGTTCCAGATGACCAAGATGATCATTGGAGGAACGAAGACGGGCAGGTAGCATACTAGTCATCAAAGTCGATATATGAGAGGAGGCAATGATTGGCTTCTTGGTGATTATGTCTATAGAGGTACAAGGAGGAGGGGCTGTGTACGATACGATGTCGAGTGGTAAGCTGCGAGTTCGGGTGCTGAAAACCCTGGCATAGCAGCGTGCGCCGGGGCAAATATTCCCGTACTATTTCGTCCTTATCCTCTTTTCGTCTGAAGGTTTCGACTTGAATTCGCTGATAAAACCTGGAATAATTGGGGATAAAGTGCAGCGCATGGCATTGCCATCGTGTGAGTTCAAAAGGCCATTATGAAAAGGCGAAACAGAACCACAACCGATACACTCACTCGACATCGACTAATTCAACATCGTTACCGCTATTCTCACTCATTGACCGCGTCAAATGGAGCGATACACTCAGATGAGGTACTCACAGTATTCAACGAGTTTAACCGTTTAACGACCATAAAAAAGCTCTCTGGGTATAAAAACACCCGTAGATACCCTACCCCCTATTTGACGGCAACCAACCTTAGATGAATACTAATGTTTCTTTGTAAAGTTTTCCATTGATCGAGGTTGCCCGTGCTGGGACTAGTGAGCTGGAGTGTTGGAGATGCGGGGACGGACCACTGGAAGGAGATTCCGTGAGGCTTTGGAGCCGACTCCGAGTCGACGATTGGCGGACGCAGGAAGTATCGGCAGTGACAAGCGGAGAAATGTCAGCCTGTTCCGATTTCCGGTTAGTATGTACCAAACCTTCAGCTTTAGGTTTGGTATTTACGAAAATTTGTAGGGGGGAAAATTTGTAGGGGGTGTTGGTTACTGGCGATTTCCCATGACCATATATCGCAAATTTGATCGATGTCTTGTGCTCATGTTCCGTTCCGCGATTGCGCAATTGACACAAAATGTTTTGTACCGGAGGCTGGAGGCTTGGAGCGGGTGAGTGAAGGGTAGATAAGATAACATGTGGAGTCGGTATGATAGCGAGCCGCTGGATATATATGTTTGTAGTAACAAACAGCTGCTATATTCTAGTTTCGGTGTGTTTGGCTGGGTCTTGACCCGCGCACCCACCCATGGACGCCAGTACCCGGACGTTCCAACCAGAGAGGAGCTCGAAATCAATCCTTCGCGTGGCTATACGTGGCAATGAGCGCCTAATGCGGCGGGCGGCTGCCGACTTATCCCCGCTCCTATCTTATCCTCCGGTAAGCCGGCACGGAACAAGAGTATGTAGGTCGGTCATATGATACTATGCAGTTGCCTTCACGGCCTTACCCCACTTATGTACCTCTCAAAATATGGCAAAATTTCAAGCTACAACTTAGTGGTGAAGTATCCGTGCACTCAAGAAAATTTATTTGATTTTCATGTCTACTCGGTCTTAAGCTAGTACCTGGCCGGCCGATTCGCTAATTCACGAAACCTGAAAGATCCATTGATGAGACTGCTCACACCGACTCGTGGCCCTGTCCAGAAGTAAGCTCAAATTGCTGTTTCGGACTTCTGACCGGTATCTCAACAGGTCATTTGACAAGGTCATTTGATCATGACAAGACACGCTGCACCTTCCGTCCTATTCATTCTCTTTCAATCTCCGCTTGAATCCAACACGGGGGGGTGAACACACGTTTTTTCCCTTCTTCTTTCCTCTTGCATCTCGTCCTAGTACCAAGTGCAACACAATTCTACTCAAATGGCAGAGAAAAAAAAAATCGCAATCGCCACTAAGCCCCCTCGTGGGCGCAAAAGGGATAAAGTGTTTGATTTGTTCAGAAAAAACAACGCTCCAGATCTCCAGCTCCTTCTGCCGTATCCGGAGTGTCGTCTCACTCAGGTACTCCCGGTACCCCCCAGACCAGGGGTAGAGTGCGAGACAAGCTCTTCAATATTTTCAAGCCCAACGATCCAGGGTCCCACCGTCCAGGTGGATCTGAAGTACCATCTCACCTCGAAATTCCTGTCAGCTTATTGGAGGTCCAGACTGGTATGTCGTTAGGCTATATACCTGTCAGATATAGCTTAATCTGATTGTTTCTGCTTTCCCAATTTGAATATCAGAACAAGTTCCAGGAAATCAAAATCAGCACGAAGCTCAGGCTCAAGCTCTGATCATAGCTACAAGTGTGTATGAGCTGAATACTAATCATCAACCGGCTACTTAGTCATTCGAAAATCACCATCTTTGGTATAGATGTTGGAACTCGCGGTGCTGTTGTTCCTGCTCTAGGGCTCAACATGTCATCTCCAACTGGTAGGTTTTTGATATCCTTTTTGTGTCCGGTTTTCCTTATGCTTTACTCAGAAGAAGTTGGAGTAGTAAACAATAATGGTGACCACGGACAGGCTATCACTGGCACGGCTGGTAGGTTCAATTTATCTAGCTATATCTTCGCGTTCCTAAGTACTTCAACATTTTCAATATCAGAACAAGATCCAGGAGGTGAGAATTGGCAGGACGCTAGAGTTCCTGTTCAGATGGAAGCCACAGGTGTGTAAAAGTTAAACATCAATGATCAATACTCAGCCATCCATTTCATTTATATCTATATTTGTAGATCAAGCCCGAGGGGATCCCATGTCTGCAAGTGCACCTGAAGCAGCATCTTCCCTCAATACTGGAACTTGTAAGCTCTTGTTTGCTTTCACTTGTATCTTACTCATTATGAAAAATCAGTTGGCCCAGTAATGGATAATCATCATCATCAGGCTCAGATTTCCACCAGCGCAGCTGGTGTGTTCATTATCATCTATTATTCATGATCATTTAACATCTAACCATGTTTGTATCTCTTGTGTAGACAATGTACTGAGTGCTGTTGAACATATTGCACAAGGCCAAAATGAGAGCCATGGTAAACTTCCCGTGATGTCTGAAGTCCGCAAGGCATTTGTGGAGGGCTGGAAGGGTCTACACAAAGTAACAGAGATCATTGAGCCTTTGCTTCAAGGCACTCCATTCAAGACCCCATCACTGTCTTCAACATGATTTCGACGGCAGCTGAGGTATGTTTCAAAGCACATTCAGATTCTTGGGATACTCACAGCATATTGAATAGACCAGTATTGACAATCAGGATAAAATGCAGCAGCTGCTCCAGGATATCAAGGACTATTTGGAGATAGTTAATAAGGCTCTTACGCAGGGTATGCGAAAGAACCAGGGCATTAAATTTGCAAAGTATGTTTGAGCTAGTGCAGTGATACTTGCGATTGCTTACAGTTTGTTATAGGTTTCTAGTGGATCAAACATTGAAACTCTATAATATGCAAGCCCAAAATATCACCAAGCAGGTTATTACAGCGGGCATATCTCTCAACATTGCAAGACATGGTAGCAGGGCTTGATAAAGAAAGTCAGAAGATCCAGGTATGCTAAATTTTTTGAACAAGTTGTTTAATTCATTTATGAGAAATACAGACACAATTACAAGTATTTGCACTAACAGAGTCAAGGATGAATAGGATGGTATGTATAACTGCTTGTCTATCATCTGTTTCAGCAGCTAAAAATATCAGTTTGACATGTGGCCACTGGCACGTCATGCTTCCTATAATGCCAGTATAAGGCATGACATTTGTACTCCCGAGACTCGAGTGGAAATTCTTGCTCGACTAAAAGATTGGATTTCTGACACTTCCGGTCATTCTCCATCCATTTTCTGGATTAGAGGATGGCTGGAATGGGAAATCCACAATTGCAAAGACAATTTGCAAGAAGTACAGCAACAGAGTTGGAGATTGCCAACTTGGGGCTCATTCTTTTGTTCGCGCCAGTCAGCTGAGCTGCGCAGCCAACAAAATGTTATTCCTACTATTGTATACCAGTTAGGAAAGAGGTCTGATACATTTTGGGATGCATTGGCAGCTGTTGATGAAGATGCTGTGAATGACCCCAAGAATCATGTTTCTAGTATTCTATTTGAGCCATGGCAGAAAAGGAGCCCTGAGGAATCATCCAGATGGCTCATTGTTATTGATGCCCTTGATGAGCTTGATGGCTCCGGAGGTTCTCTACTACTCCAGCAGCTTTTAAAGGGCATATCAAAGATAAAATCAATGGAATCAAAATTTTGATTACTGACCTGATCAGACCATTACAAAGGTCTGCAATGAAGAGTTGTCAAATGAAGCCATTTGCAAACTCGAGGATGTAGAAACGAGCCAAGTAGCAGGAGATATTTCCAAATACATCCAACAGAAACTCCCTTTTCTGATAGATGGCTTATTGGCAGAATTTGTAAATAAATGTGATGGACTATTCATTTACGCAGCTACAGTTATCAGAGAGGTTTTGAATGATGGTGGCAGCACAGTGGAGCTTGCTGATGAGGAGAAGCTTACAGAATTGAAAAAGCATCTACTTCAGAATATTCTATCCAAGGATTCTGGGATCAATGCCCTATACCAAACCATTGTTGAAAAGGTGCTGGGATTACAAAATAGTGAGCGGTATGAAAAACACCGCAAAGTACTTGGTGCAATTATTTGTGCAAAACAGCCCCTTCGAGTGAATGATCTTGCCAGATTGCTGGAGGAAAATACACATACAGCAGGCGAGAGCTTGGTTTTGAGGGTGGTTAAAGCACTTCATGCAACAGTATATATCAGAGACGAGCGTATATACATTTATCACAAGTCATTCCATGAATTTTTTGAAAAAGAATTTGTGGGGCTATATGAAACACTGTTGGCTAAACAATGCTTGCGCATTATGTTACATTCATTGCATTTTAACATGTGTGACCTTCCATCATCATATCTGTTGGATTCAGAGGTGCCTGACCTACCAAGTACGGTCAACAAGGAACTGGGAAATGAAATTGGATATGCAGTATGTTATGGAA
>JAACJN010000442.1:0-26399 GCA_013368555.1 Collybiopsis confluens
CCGTCGACTGGGCGTTGCCCACTGAGACGCCTTCGGTTGACACCGTCAAAAACAGTTTGATCATACTTCAAAAATCAATGTGAATACGCAGTCGAGTTATTAGTATGATATCAGCACGGCACTTTGTTTGATGCGCTCTCGGTACATCATCATCATATGCCGAGTAGATGCGTGGTGGACGGATCGTCATAAACGTTACAGCTTGTATCGGTGGTGTAGGCACTGTTCTGCAAGTCAAATCAGTACATGGTAAGTACTTAGCAATGTCACAGTAACGTATTTGGCTCGCTTATTCCCGTTTAATGGTTACGAATTATCCATGGATGGATATGGGATCGGATACCAGCAAGCAAAAATCTCTCCGGTGAGCCTTGGTTCAAGGATCATACGCTGAAAGTATGCCAACGCTTATCAGATGTTTACTTTGAATCGGATTCTTGCGTGGCGGAGGTCCTAGTAAGTTGGACTCCTGACTCCTTCCTCGCATTGGCTGGCTTGAATCTCCATAGGAGGAGATACCCATGACCGCCACGCTCCTCCACGATTTCTTCCTTGAGGAGGAAATAATGCGGGCGCTGGCCAAGAGGATATCTCACTTACTCTTCGTATCGGCCGAGTTCTGCTGAGATACTTTATGGTACCCAAGGAACCTAAGTCATGCGATGCAATGAGTTGCTTGTAAGAGACCCGTCATACTCACGTCCATTTGGAGTGTTTAGGGCCTGAAATTAAGGCCGTGGCTGGATGCCGTACACTCCCAGCTGATAATTTCGGACTCCTTGCAGGATTTCACTCGTCTTCCTCAGGGCCCGTGACGCAGTAAATGCGAAGAGTAGGTAGCACACTGTCGAGAAGCATTCTCGAAGACGGTGTTTCTATCTGTATATCTCTCCGCTACTCATGGTTGATGATTTCCAGAAGCTTGAACTGGTAACAACCTGGATTCAAGTGCCTCGGAGAGTGCCTGTAATTCAACTGCGAAGCTTAGGCCCGAGGGCGCATATGTTCAACTCCATCTATTTCCCCGCGTTGCTGTGCCACTGGGTCAAATGCATCAGTCACGGCTCAGTTAATTAAACCTCACCCGTACCTATGAAACTTGCAGAGAGACATACTCCGACAGTGTTTCAGTGGAGGTACTAACCATGACTAGAGGCTTGTACACATTTTCTCGATAGAGCACGTACTGATAAGGTATCTCCCGGATTTAGCCGGCCTTTAGCAAAGTTCTTGTAGGAATATTAGTATGATGGGTCGGAGAGGTCTGCGATCCGATGCTTACTTCCGAGTCTATTGAAGGAAACTAGCGGCTAGGGTACGCAGGGCGTTGAGAGATAAACAACCTCCATTTGGAGAGGACAACACAGATCCGAACAAATCTGACCTCCGAGACCTTCGAGCACGATATTCGCTGACGTTTTCTCATCAAGGCCCTTCTAGCGAGGGCGAACAAACCTGACAACCTCCCGTCGGCGCCACATTGCATGATTCTGAGTTCGTGGGTCCTGGGCCTCAAACTTCTGGACGTTGTCTTCCCATACTTAATTGCACATCCATGGCAATCATGACAATTGTAACTGGTGCCTTAAAGTGTGATTGTAAGCATGAGTCTGCGGTCATGGCTGGTAACAAAATAGGATTAGATGGTTAATACCTGGTTAAACAGGGCTGAAAGATAGCAACATTCTGTCTTACCGCGGAATGTATTCATGAACTTTGAGCCACGTCCATAGCATGTCAATAAACTCCGCAGGCTTAAATCAGTCACGAAATCCCGCAATCACTGTTTTAAAGTTGGAAAGACATGCGTTCAACATATATACCTGTCTTCTGGCTACATCAGCAAAAGTCGAAAGTTATGACCACCGATGTAAGGGCGCCACATACGTGTGAGAAGTTGGCCTATATGACCAGCCCAGTACATGACGAGTCCATTTCGTACATCAGTGTGGAAAAGCGGACAAAATGTAACAAATAATCATCATGTTTTTAACGTACACATTGTCTATCATGTACGAACTCTACATAATGTAGCCTAATGTACGTTCAGCATAGTATGTATAATGTCTACATAGTCTACATAGTCTACATTATGGTACTACATCTACATGGTCTACATATTTGTAGTACGTCTACATAGTCTACATTGTGATACTACATCTACATGGTCTACATATTGGTAGTACATCTACATTGTCTACATTATGGTATTACATTAACATAGAGGACATGATGGTGCTACGTTGACATACAGCTTTACAAGTACGTTATGAACATCGTGTCCGCTATTTACATACCCCACATATAGGCTAGCGAGGTAGATATTGACCTGAATTCAAGCCTCATATCGAATACGGTGCTCTTAAAAAACATACCATTCGAATAGGACACAATATAATATATAAAGCAAGCAAGCAATTTAGAATACAATGCAATTTACTTCTACGATAAACCATTAGTATGTAGTTGATGAGAACAACAAGGAACGTACCAAAGGTTTCTTCGTCTTCGACTTACGCGCGTTCGATACCTGGAGCTTGGAGCTTGAAGTCAATAAGATGAGGCTTGATATGGAATGGCGACTGACCGTATGAGCTTGAAGCGGTTTCAAAAGAGGTTGGAACTAAATGAGCAAGTTGATAAGATTCGTAACAAAAAAAAATCGATAGTCACCTACTTTTTGGCCGGACGATGTTGAAGACTTGCCTTTCTTCGCTTTCTTTGACTTTGCTTCAGGCTGGATAACAACGCGTCAAAATTGAGAATGAGAAAGTATAAGAAATCTCACCTGTGGTTTGGAAGGCGATGGCGTTGTGGATATCTAGACAAATACAAAAGTACAAAACAAACTAGTGGAGAGCGTCAAACATACCTTCTCTCCCGTAATATTCGGGTATTCATCCGCAAGTTCGTCTTCTTCCTCGGCAAGATACACGATTGTTGGGCTTGATGAAGATGGGGCCATATCCGAGCCGGTACTGGAAGAAATGGGCTTGAAGGCTTCGTCGTTGCCGTCGTCGTCGTCATCGTCATACTCCGTGGAGGCGCTGGCAGGTTCAGACTCGTACGGAGATGGAAAATATTCCACCTGTTTATCCTCCTCCGCCTTCTTCAGTGCCTCCGCCTTATTTGCCTCGGCTCTCTTTTTCTTGAGGAGAGCGAGCTGGTTGAGACCGCAATTTGGGTTCTTTGCGTCCTTCAGGTTATTGCTTCTCTTCGGTACAGGGAGCATCCAACCAATGTGGCTTTCCGTAATCAGTACAATGATGGAGCGATAATGTAAACAACTTACAACGCATAAAAGTCCATCAACTCGGTGATAAACTCTTCGTCATAAATATCCGGGTCATCAATGATAGCCATAACGGCGTTGTAGGCGTCAACCTTGATGACATCACCTTCCTCGCTTCGCCGGTCGTTACAGCTAGAGAGAGCGTGACGGATCTATTTTAAAAAAAAAAAAAAAAAAAAAAACAGCTGTAAGTCTGACATGAAGCGAAAGATGAAACATACCATGAGTGTTGTGTATGCGAGCATCTCCATCGTCACCGAATATACTTTCTGGGTATGAGCCAATCCGACTTGCTTGACTTTGAATTTTGTCGATTGACCCGAAGTTCTAAAGTGCTTGTAATGTTCTCGGAATTCGCTGGCATTTACGTCGCCCAGATAGAGATGAACCAGGGTCTAGAACAAATTTTAATCAAGTGCGCTGATCACTAAGAGACCGAAACGCCTACCTGGATGATTAACCAACCCTGAAGCAAACCATCGAATGCTCGGTCCTGATCACAAGCCGATTTGAAACCGAGGTCGGCGTAAAAGAAACTTGGTATCTCGGTTGAGGTAATGGGTCCGTCGGCGAGGTCGTTGTCGTTGTATCGATTACAGAACCTGTGGAATAATCAGAACTAAACAAGAAATAATTGATATAAAAAAATACTGTACTCCTGCGGATCGTCGATAAAGACCTGAAGCTTGCTTGTCGGAACAAGCAAGCGAGCGAGCTGAGGATGATGGTAACCTCTAGTATCCGACTTTTTTGAGGTGCGTTTGATCCGTGGATGGAGCTCATCACCAAGGGCATCTTCCGCGTACTCGAGGATGATATCCTTGAGATAGCGGATATCTTGCCCTATAGCGTCGCTAACCTGTTCGGTCATCTATAAATTGGGGTGAGTTAAGCGCATATACGGTGAAAAAAAGGATACCACATCGTGAACGAGGTTACTCAAGTCATTTGTCGACAGAATATCGAAGATCAGCTTGTTGAAGCTTGACTCCCCGACGCGCTTCTTCAAGAAATTGTAGCATTCAAGCAGTTTTTTCCTACGAAGAGGAGTCAGTAAGCGAAACAAATTGTAGGGATCTAACGTACACCTCAGCAGCGTCATCGGAGATATCACAGATATCACCCTCTCCCGTCACCGAGTCTTTGACGAGACCGGCCTCAAAGATGTCGTAAAAATTGGGATATGGGTGGCAGAGGCTGGGCATCAAGCGAGCAGCCGATAACAAAGGTTGAAACCTACTAGAGGTGAGCAAAATTGAGAATAACCATGATGTGAAAGCAGCTTACCTGCTCTTCTTTTTCTCTCCCTTTTTAGCCTTGAATGTTTTCCGTATATCGCTCTCGTCGCCTGAGCTATATAATTGGAGGCGAGATTGAGTCTACCGTTGTAAATATCATCGGAATGTTACCATTTGTATCCCTCCTCATCTTCATTGTCTTCGTCGTCTTCATCGTTTGAATTGTCTTGGGTTTCTGATCGAGTTTCCGATCTACTTGGGTCCTGAGTGAGCTTCTGTTTCTTGTTGTGGCGTTCCTCATCCACATTTGAGTTGTTTGGGCGCTTTGATTTGCTTGAGGCCTTGGACACTGGATTTGACGGCATTGTGAGCGTGAAGCAGGTGATGATAGAGGGTCAAGAAAGACGAGGGGGAGAGAGAAGAAATATGAGGACATACAAATGTACAATTCCCACGCACGGACCCTTTCCATTAGACGCGTCGCGTCGCGTAGTTTAACGTCATTTCGGACGCGTTACTCGCCCCAAATGAAATGAATAAAATGTATGTTTATTACGGTGATATCCCCTCAATACAAGCTAATAAGATCCTCTTCATTCTAGTACGAAATATAGGTAAACTATTTGTACACCACAAGTCCTCACGAACAGTCGAGGCTTCAGCAAATGATGAATTATATCTTTCTACAAAAGTCTCTGCGAAATGTAAGAGGTAAACGCCGCAGTCTGTCGAGTTTGGCTGCTGAGGAACCTTGTATATACATAAGTCAAATGGAGAAAAAAAAAGATGACGTTCACCTTTACAATACACTCAACAGCGTCGGATATATTAGAACAATTATGCCTCTCCCTCGCTTCGTGCTGCAGGTAGCTGGATAATCGAGGAGCAACTTTAGGATGATGACCGTTCAGCGAGTCCAGAATGTAGATAGTTGTTTGAGGAACGTCAGTCTCTTCGGCGACTGCGTTGTGAGGTATTGGAGAAGCTGGGGTAGGTAGGTGATACGGTAGCATGAGGAATGGGCGGTGTATTATCGCCAGATACCAATGTGATCTGTACTGGATCAGTATGAATCGTATGACCAGTTTGAATTCTTACTGCTCATGGATAGGGATTACGATGAAGTCTTTAGAGAAAATATCCACGTTAATCTTGTTTTTCCGAGTCCAGTTCTTAACGTGTGTGTAAGACTCTTCCGGACTACATGATCATTAGTCAAATATATAGCGAACGGCAGTTAACGACACGTACTTAGATGACCCCAATTGGAGATAGAAAAAGGAGTTGAACACATACACTGTCTCCCCGAGAGCAGGTATTCGCATACTCAAATCCCAAAGCCAGTATCTATAGCTAAGATTAGATCAGAATTAGATAAACAGAAGAGTGCACCTCAGGCCAACTTCGATCAAAGTATCGTTTAAAAGATTGTTCTGGTTCAAGCGATCCAAGTCGTCCTTCTTGAGGCCTAGTATCAATTTTTTGAGGTAGCTTGATCAATGTGAGTATATAACGGGATGAAATCATTGTACTAAGCATACTCATCGGCGAGTTTGAATGGGAAATTAAGGGGATGTAATACTGAACGACTGGTAATGGATATTCATGGACGTTCAATGTTATTATATGAAAGTGTAAACGTACCGTTTTATGGACCCTTCATCTGATAAATAATCTGGGCGCCGCTGTGGGTACCGTTGTTGAAGAATTGGCATTTGTCGAGAAGGAGAAGGACTTGGTCTCGAAAGAAACGGGTTTTTGGGTTCATTCGCGCGTCGACGATCCGATAGAGGTATTGGTGTTCGATGCGGTCCCGAAACAATTGGCAAAGAATAATTAGGACTTGGAAGAAACGGATTTTTTGGTTCCTTTCGCGCTGACTGTCGAGGCTCTTTCGGTGGATCTTTCCCTGAAATTCGTTGAATATAGATGTTATTTTAACGCAACAGCAGTACCTACCGTTTGGCTTGTGCTTTTTATTCAATAGATAGCCGTCCGTGTATTTTTCGAGAAAAGGGTTCATTGGAGGCTGCTTTGGCTTCATTTTCTACATAACAATTAACTAATGCACATGTGTATACTACGTCGTAGCCTAAGTACCTTTGACGTCGACATAGCGGTTCGAAGTCAAGAAGCAAAAATGGATGTTCCCACGACAAGGCCCGGGCCTTGTTTCTGACGAACTCTTGAGTGAGCCATCAAGAGCGCATGACTTTCACATGCCGATGGCTCACTCAAGAGTTCGTTCGGAACAACTGCCGGACCTTGTCGTGGGAACATCCATTTTTGCCTCTTGACTTCGAACTTTATGTTGCTCCAGTAAGTTGTAGTTTTACGCATATCGTTAGGGCATTATGTAGTAAAAAATATATCGTTGAGAGCACTGTCTAAAGGACGAATAAATAACTAATAAAAAGAATGAAAAATAAACGAGAAAATCAAGAGGTCATGGTGGCCGGTGACAACAACGCTGACACGTATTCTCTGCAGGTACCCCCACCGTGACGATGACCTCCAAGACATCCAATTCAGCGTTAGAGTTTGAAAAGGTAGAAAATGTCGCTGACATTGTACTGGAATACTTACACTACATTTCTAGGAAACTACAAGAAGACGAAAGCGACAGCGGGTCAAGAATCTATTTATTCTTGATGAAGCGGAGGCAGGAGATGATGAGTCGGAGGAAGAGATTGAGGAAGATGAACCGGAGAAGGATGAAGAATTCCAGCAAGAACTCTCTCGTTTTCGTCAACACCAGAATGCGCTACAATCGCGCAATAGCCCAACAATATTTTCAGATCTGATTCAACGGCTAGAATCGAATGTTCCTCACGTTCGACGCGGTCAGGACACGGCCAGCTCGTCTTTGGATCCCTTGGAGTGTTCAGAGCACGACTCTGGAGATTTAGGACAGCCTTTCTACAACGCTCTTGAAGCGAATCTTCTTCGACATCCTGAAGCCTCTAACCTCTCCTCGAGGTACCTGGTTTATCACGTTCAATGCTTCGTTAGTGTCTCGTTTCTTTCTTGTCGTTCTTGCGCTGACTTTGTAAGCAGAGAGGTTCAGAAAAGAAGATTATTCGGAGAATCCAGTCCGATATCGTGGAGTATGACCAACGGCATACCAACGAGCAACTCGGTCGTGTAATCCAAGATGTTCTCCCTTCAATGGCACCGGGACATCTCTACCTGATCACTCGGAACGACGTCAACACTATTCCTCTCTGTCAATATCTTCACTCCTTCTCCGGCTTCATATATGGCAAGTCTATCATCAACCGCAAATCAGACTTCATGCCTATTCATCACGTCGTCACCGATTTTTCGCCTACCTCTCCGAACATCGATCCAAATTTCTCAGTTGGCGATTGGGTAACGATTCGCGGTGCTGGCTTATACACTGCCTGCCTAGGACTGATAGTCCCTCGCGACTCGCGACTATCTCACTCCAGACGATCTTCATATACCGTTCTCACTATTCCCCGAATACCAAAGTCTATCGAGGAAGAAAAAGCGGCGTTTACTTCCGATTTCAAGCCGCCTCCATCTCCCTTCTTTTATGCCGACGCTCTCCGAATATCCGAACTTTATCGCCTCGAAAAGAACGACTTCTGGGGAGATGCTGGAATCCCAGAATGGGGAGAAGAGATCCAGAGTCAATGCCCGCCTAACATCTCATGCACGAAAGATCATTCCACCGAATTCTTCTTTCGTGGACAAATATTTCAGTGTGGCCTGACCCTGCTCTCGTTTCGCGCCAACCAGCTTCAGGCAGCTCCAACCTCTTTTGACCCTTCGATCGAAAATGATTTCATCAATTCTCACCATAGCGACGTCTTTCGATTCTCTAGAAATATGCCAATTCCGAATTCTTGGAGCTTTACCGCTAACGAAAAAGTCTCGGTTCATACGTCGTGCCCCGAAAAGCACCTTCATGGAGCCAATGGACTCATCGTTCAGGTTCTCGATTGCGAGTGTGAGGTTGACTTCCAAGGCGAAGTTTATTCAATTCTGAAGCGTGATCTAATCAAGGTGTTCTCGATGGGAGACTTGGTTTACTGCGAGGGAGGCAGCGGATCTTTCGTCCTGATGACAGGCCATTCCGCCCTTGTCATGATTGATGAACGAACTAGGTCCGTTCTCGAGAATGAGAAGCGAGAACGTGTCAAGGACCTCTTACTTAGAGGAGGTTATTCCTCTAAAGATCTGGAGACTCCAGAGTATATGGAGGGAGCCGACTTCACCGTAGAACCCGTTGCGGTATACCCTGTCAATTCACTATCCGGGTCATCTACAGTTCTTTCGAGTTCTTCTTTCGCAAATTCATCTCGCGTCGATGCTCCACAGCCGGAAAACACTTCTTCTGCAGTTGCGACTCGAATTCCTCGATCTATCTGGATCGGAACTCGTGTCATTGTCAAGAAACACGCTACGAGACACGGGTACAAGGGTATTGTGGTCGACGTTCGGCGCGATGACTCTACTCTCAGTGGGTTGGCCGTTCAGGTTAATTACGATGTCATCAATGTAGAACATGGTGTAGAGTGGCTCGACTATGTCCAGGTCCGCAATGAACAGTAAGTTAGCCCTATTTTTTTTTCAATGAATCCTAATATATCATTTAGATCCCTACAATTCTTACACGAAGCTCGGAATACTGGACTCACCGACTACTATCACTTCAAAAACAAATTCTCACCGTCATACAGCGATCTCGAGAAACAAGCCATACTTCGTTTCAAGACTCTTGCTCGTGCTCGAGAGCTGGACGCACGAGTACGTGAAGCGGATATCTTAGAGCAACAGGAAGAGGTTCGCCAGCTCTACGAGATCTCCATACCTCCTCCTGATCGATGGATTCTTGATCCTCGATGGCAGTTGTCACTCGGAAAACTTGAATTTTTCATTCAGGTTCATGCAGGGAAGTGGAAATCTTCGGAGGATCGAAAAGTTCACCTGGTTGTGAAAGATGGACGTATCGAAGTCCGTATTCGACTAGGGGCTACGAATACTCGCGACAAGGCCGAAACCATCCCTCATGCCGATATTTGCAACGTTCCTGCCGGACTGTCTTCGCACCAAGAAAGTTAGCGCTCGAGCGAGCCACGCGAGGTGTCTCTACCTTGTAGCTTTCCCCCACAATAGTAGTGCTCGACATGTCGGCAAACTGGTTCGACGTATTAGACAGGGTGAGGGTGTTGGGGTTTACTTTGTTCAGAGAGTTGCCGTCACATCCATTCCAGCTCGCTCTGGATTCATTGAGACGCTCATGGACAAGGATACTTTTGAAATACCCCACACATCATTGTTGCAGGTACATATGTCCCAAGAACTTACGAAACAAGGAAATATCTTGATGTATAATATTCGATTAAAGTACGGTGGCCAAACGATACCGGCCGATAAAACATCTGGCGACAGCGCTATAGTAATTCCCGAAACTAGTACCAATTTAGCTAGTAATTCGATGGGCGGTATGACGCCGCCAGCTTCTCCTCACCCAGAAATAAAAGATTGGGACGCTGTAGATTTTGTATAATTTTTTTAAAAAGTATTATATATACGTTGCTGTATTTTCTACGCCATTTCTCGAGGTAGTTTATTTTTTGGATATAATCACATGTAAACGATTTTGCCTTCGTATCAACTGCTTTGACACTACCATTTCTGGAATGATCGTGAGAACGCGTCCGAAAAGACGTTAAACTATATTCCTCTCGTTCAGCATTCACCACCATGGCAAATCATTCACTTGCCACGTCTGCAAGAAATCATTCAAGATGCGATCTTCGCTATTCAGCCACCGCACACAATCGAAGGGTTGTAATAAACCACCAAGGTTGACCGAAACGGCTTTGCGTCGATTCGGGAAATTGCCAAGACTTGCCAACTCTGTAGACGTTGCTGATCCAGGAGTAGAGCAAGAAGTAATTCAGCCCGAGGTGAGTTTTGATTATTCTACTTTAAAAACATCGCATATATCCCCACCTAGGTTGAAAATCAACGTACACCAAGCCCAATTCCATGCGAACCATTTCCCCTCGAGCACTTCCTCAGCCCGCAGCTCCTCCACCCCCATCTCGAATAGCGTTGAGGCCTTCACGATCTGGAAGGATCCGATTCTTGCCTGCGCAGCTCCGGGATAGCCTGCCAACTCTCTCCCGAGCAATGCCGGGCACTTTTCAGCGAGACGAAGACGAGGGTCTACAGGACGTTCCACCTCGTCCTCCTTCTCCAATCCGATCGCCCAGTCCCGAGCGTAGTCCTACACCAGACCCCGTCTTCAAAGAGGTCCAAAGTTCGATCGATCACTTTGGGATGTACCGAGTCTATTCCGAACTCCCTTCCGCCATTCCCGACGAAGAAGTTCTTATTGAGGATGTCTGTGAAGGAGCAGGCTTCTCAATCCCTCCACCCACAGACAGCTCGTCGATTTTCAGCTCTGTCATCAAAGTCCAGTCCCATCTGAACGACAAAATCTTCGCTCCCTTTCTCAACATCACCGTGTACCGCTTGATCTCCTGGTGGTACGGTACGGAGTCAAAGTCGATGGCTGACCTTGATCGCCTGGTCAAGGACGTGATTCATCCAGATGATTTCGACCCATCTCATTTGGACGACTTTAGTACCAAAAAGGTCCTCCGCGACATGGATTTGTATCAGGGCGATACACGTCTCTTTCCTGCTGAGGATGGTTGGCAGGAAATCAGTGTGGAGATCCCTGTTCCATGCACTGGCGTTAAACAGCCCGAAAGTGAAGCCCCTCGGTACACTGTTAATGGTGTCTTTATCCGGAAGCCTCTGGAGGTGATGAAGTCAGTCTTCCAGTCTTCCACATCGCACAAATTCCACTACACACCTTTCGAACTCCGTCAGCAGTCATTCCCTGGGAGCGACAAATCATCACGACTTTACGGCGAACTGTATAACTCACCCGCGTTCATCGACGAACACAAACGGGTACAATCTGAGCGATTGAAGAAACGCTACAATACACCAACCGACGAGGATCTTAAGCATCCGAGCGCTCTCGCTGGCATGATGTTCTGGTCAGACGCTACGCGAGTCGGCAATTGGGGAGATGCATCGATGTGGCCGATCTACATGTACTTTGGCAATCAATCCAAGTACGATCGTTCAAGACCTTCATCATTTGCTGCTCACCATGTCGCGTACATTCCAAAGGTATGTCTCAATCGCGATACATAGATATATACTAATCATGTTATCATCAGCTACCAGAAGACTTCAAAGACTGGTACCAAGTACAGTACGGTTGTACACCATTGGAAGCTGTCTTGACGTTCATGAGACGAGAGATTCCTCATGCCATCTACGCCAAGATGTTTGATGAAGATTTTATGAGAGCGTATAGGGATGGGATCATCCTCATGTGTGGGGATGCCATTATTCGCTCGATGCACCCTCGACTTTTTACCTGGTCCGCAGATTATCCCGAAAGTAAGGTTTCGATTTTTCAAACTCTGAAATCACCTAATGAGTATGACAGGATGCTTCTTATCTGCTGCAAGTGTCTCGGAATACACCCTTGCGGAGAGTGCGGCATCAAGAAAGATAAGATCAATCTTTTGGGCACGGCGCAAGACCGACGCACTCGGGAGAGACTCAACCGAGTGGATTCAGAATTCCGTCAAGAGAGAGTGGAGCGGGCGCGACGACTCATCTTTGATAAGGGCTACAGTGTCTCAAGCAAATTAGTCGACAAACTGCTTGGCGATTATTCATGGACGTCCACTCGCGTAGGTTTTTATCGCCCAATTCTATTATCATACTGACATTCTTTCTAGAATACTTTCTCTTCTCTCTTCTACGAGTTTGGATTCACTTCTACACCATCGTCGTGTCAGATGTTCTTCACGAATTCGAACTCGGCGTTTGGAAAGCAGTCTTGGTCCATCTTGTACGTATGCTCACCTCTGTGGGTAGCCCCTCTGTAGAGGGAATGAACCAACGGTACGTTGCTGATCATCTACACATTCCGTTTATTAATTTTTTATAGCTTTCGAAAAATCCCTACATTCGGACGCGACACCATAAGAAAGATCAACAAAAACGTCTCTCTTCTGCAAAACCTTGCAGCTCGAGACTACGAGGACTTTCTACAGGTAAACTTACATCTTACTTCCGATCTTTGGTTCCCGCTGACACAATAGCTTCAGGTTTCATTACCCGTCTTTGAAGGACTTTTCGGTACCCACGATAAGGACGTACAAAACCTTCTCTTTGACCTCAATGCCGTCCATTCTTTCGCCAAACTCCGCCTCCATTCCGACCCTAGCCTCGACATCCTCGATAGCCATACGACTCAGCTAGGGAAGTCACTTCGGACATTCAAACATCGCGTATGCCCGGCTTTCAGAACAAAAGAACTGGCCAAGGAGGCGGCCGCGCGACAGAGAAGAAACGCAAGAGAGCAACAGAGGCAGGGATCGACGTCCCAAAGAAAACAGAAGGCAACAACCGCCGAGTCTCCAGCCAAAAAATCATTCAGTCTCAGCACATACAAGATACACGCCCTTGGCTCATATGTCCGTTTCATTCGGATGTTTGGTACCACCGATAGCTATTCAACCCAAGTCGTGTGTATTCACTTTTTTGTTTCAAAGATTTTACTCTTAAATTTATATACATTTGTTAGGGCGAGCTCGAACACCGGCGCATCAAACGGTTCTACGGCCGTACAAACAAAGTTTTCCGCTACGTTCGACAGGTCACTGGCCATGAACGACGTGTACGAATACTGCAGTCAATCAAGTCCCGCGTAGAAAACCAAGATCCCGTTCAAAAATCCTTAGAGCCGACTAGTCCTCGGGTCGCTTTTGAACATGAAGATCCGTTACCAGTCTCGGACCCTACAGCTCACTACCAGATCTCTAGAGATCGTTCGAATCACAAGAATATCTCCACCTGGGCAAATAAACACGAGGGCGATCTGGCGGTGAAGGTACGCGGTGCTTTTTTTTTTTTGCCTGCCGGATGGACTCTTTTTTTTTTTTTTTTTTTTTTTTTCGGTCGCTCACAAGCGCTATTATAGGACTTTGTAGTCAAACTGAAGACCCATCTCTACTGTCGTCTCACAGATATCACGGATCCGGAAGAGGTTACTTCGAAAGAACGAAATCTGGTCATAATCGAAAATGGTCGCATGTACTTGCACAAGGTACTGCGGATCAACTATACCTCCTACGACCTTCGACGCTGCCAGGACTCGATCAATCCCCGAACTCATTCGGACATCATGGTCCTCTCACCAGATAGCGACAATGAGGATGCGCATCCTTACCTGTACGCCAGAGTCATCGGGATCTATCACGTCAACGCTTCATTGAAGGGTGGTCGGTCAAAGCAGATAGCTTTCCTCTGGGTTAGATGGTATGGGATCGCGAATACCCGATCCTGTTGGAAGTCCAAGCGTCTCCCACAAGTTGGCTTTATCGACAGTAACAACAATGAAGCCTTTGGTGTCGTGGACCCGGCACAAGTGATTCGCGCCGTACACTTGTTGCCTCATTTTGCTGAAGACCGGGTTTCAACTATCTTGGGCCCTTCACTCGCTCGAAGACGTGATGAGGAAGACCAAGACTACTTTAGATACTACGTTAACATGTAAGTTTATTCCGTACTGGAGCGCTAGTATATATATCTAACTGGTTCTTGGCTCAAATAGCTTTGCCGATAGAGACATGGTTGTGCGATTTTGTCCACAACTTACTCTCGGCGCTCACATAGCATTGTTGACACCCCGGTAGAAGAGGCTAGCTCGGATATCGAGGAGGACAATGTTGAATCAATCTCGGATGAGGCAAGTGAGGCGAGCGATCATGATGATGTTGAAAATATGGAAGCGGCGGAGGATGCTGTCGATTCGGACAATGATATGTCTTTGGCGGGTGAGGCAAGCGATCAAGAGTCAGTTGACTTGGAAGAGAACACGGAAGGTGAATGGTTGGACTATGGTTACGGTAACGATAGTGGCGAGGAGGAGGAGGAGGATCTCGAAGACGTTACAGGTTTGGCTGAAGAGCCAAACATCGGTCCTGAAGATGGAGAGGAGCCTTTTAATCATGATGTACACGTTTACGATACTGAAGGGTACGGTGCATTATAATTACATACTATATATGAATAATCCCTCATGATGATTTCTTCGCCATGATCGGTCCTTTACACAAATTGACATAGAGACTCTAGTGTGTAGCTATATGTACTGGACCTAACATACGTGAACGTAGACTTACATTATGTTGATCATGTAAACATCGTACAGTATGTGTTGCTTTTACATACAAACGTACCTGGACACTTGTGTACATAGTCACTCATAATCTATATTTTTCTACATAATGACATCGCGTTTACATGAGTCTACATATTGGTGGGCCCTGATCTGGGCCTCCACATATCGTACCGCTACTGACATGAGGGTACATAAGGTAAGCCTTCGTACATGATCTACATGACTTTCGGGTTTTGCTGATGTATCACTATGCCCCGAAGCAAAAACATCAGCAAAATTGCTTGCTTGTTGACCAGGAATTCCAAACAGGCATACGCTGGGCAGGTCAGCGAATACATAGAGCAGACTCTCGCTCTGAATAAGGGCTCTATCACCGCAATGCTCCATAGCTCTCCCGATGGACATATCATTGTGTACGTAGCCTAAGTACTCACACCCAGATTTCTCTTACTTAGTAGACACTCTGCTTTTATTAAAGGAACGACGTTCACACTTCGCATAGCGACTCCAAACCCCACTACACCGTTGACGCATATCGCAGTAAAAAAGGACCTATAGGCTGTATTCACGTATATCTGAACCGCACGGTTCGTACATTTGATCAGCCTCGTTTCAAGGCATACGATGTAAGTCTTTTTGTCGATCCTAATACAGAACGCGACTTACTGTCAGGGAATAGGCCTGGGTAGCCGCTGGAATGCCTTGATCTCTCTGGAACTTCGTTGAGTCTTCCGAACATCTCATGTAATATCAACTTCGCTCTGTACAATTTGTAAATACCATACTGTGCTTATAGACTGTTCACATGACCACCTCCTTTGAATCGTGAATTGACGTACTTAGAGACCTGAACTGGACCAAAGAGTAGCACTGTCACTCATTAGTACTCCGGTCATCGCATCAAATTTCAACAGCTACAGAACACGAGTCTTCTTGAATCAGTATAGTAGAAGATCTCGAAGAACGACTCTCCCTTAGGAGATCGTAATTTTACGCGCCGTCTGCTCAGCGCTTGCCTTGGGGAACGTCACAGTCAGAACCCCATTCTCCATCGAAGCTTTAATATCTTCGCCCTGCAAAAAGTAGTCAGCATCTCGCCGCCCGATCACATACTATCACGAAAACACCTACCTTAACACCCTGAGGCAACTGCAAAGTCCTAGAGAATTTGCCAAATCGTCTCTCCCTGACAGCATACCCTTCATGCTCTTGGTCCTGAGAGAGTTTGGTCTCGGCAGCAACGGTCAATCTACCGTTTTGCATGTCAATCTGGACATCCTCCTTTTTGAGACCGGGGAATTCGAAGGTCGCGGTCACGATGTTCTGTTCCTTGTCTTCGTGCAGATCCATTCTAGACCGCCAAAGAGATAGTGCGAGAGAGGAAAGTTGAGTAACGACTGTCGAAGAGGAATAATGACGTTGAAACGGCGACTTACTTGGGTTTCAAGAACCTAGTGGGGTCCGACGATTCGGTCACAGCCTGAGACGGGCCTTGGCCTTGCGCACCGTGAGTGTAGCGTGGGGAGAAGGCCTCATCAAAGAATCGGTCCCAGTTGTAGGAGGGTTCGTAGAAGTACACAGACATTAGCTTGGTTAGTCGATGAAGTGCGAGTAAGTTTGAGTGTGATTTGTGAGTTGTTGACTTCTAAATGGCCAGTGGTTCTGGCTTTTATATCCCCCTAGAGTCTAGAGTCTGAAGAACTTTCTCGAAAATGCGCTCGTCATGGATGAGAGAAAGCAAAGTTCTTGATCTCGATACGCCCTGAATTGCTCCGTGACATTGCGTGACGTGTGACGTGACTGATGGTAAGTTCCAGAACCAACTGCAGTATCCTAGTATTGGATGGAGCGGAACAGTCTGGAAAGTTGTAGAGGAGTCTAGTACTGGCCAAGTCGTATAAAAACGAAAGCGGATAAGCAGTCGACTCACACATCGGCATACCACATCGCTTTTACATCCATGTCTGTTTACTTCTACGAACCTTTTTATAACGTTGACCGCGTCTTCGACGGACCGGTTTCCAGCACAGGGAAGAGCACAACCAGTACCATAACTTTCAGACCTAAGTAAATGTCGAATTCACTTGGGTTCAATACAGTGATATCTAACGAATCTTCTATAGGATGGATCTCCATGAAGACGCTGAAAAGAATACTGTTACCGCGACAATCGAGCTCCCAGGTCTTAAAAAGGAGGACCTAGAAATTGATGTCCATGACAATCGCTTGACGATCTCTGGCCGGCGGCAGGTATCATCCGAACACAAAGAGGACGGATATGCCATTCGCGAGAGAAGCTATGGAAAGTTCTCGAGGCTGTTGAAGCTTCCCCGAGGTGTAAAGGCAAGTTCAAGCTTTCGTTGGAATGACCAATAAGAAACTTACCAGTTTATCCGCAGGAGGAAGATATCAAAGCGTCTCTGAAAAACGGCATCTTGACCGTCACATTCCCAAAGACGACGCCAGAGACCGAACCAAGGAAGATTACCATCTCTTGAATAGACTTGAATAGAGATAGAGTCGGACAGCGAAGAATTACGGATTTTTTTATGGACTTGTTGTATCAATGATCGTTGTAGCATTACCTTGATGAAACAGTTTGAATTTGTAACCTGTTATGCGCGCGCGTCCTTTCTCGACGTCTATGAGGTTACTGCATTTCTATTGCATTCGTAGAAATGTTTCATTGCAACGAAATGTCTGGTGTGGTGAGGGTTCGGTGTTAACGTGGGAGATGTCAAAGCTGGCCTTCGCGAGCACGTGTCTTTTCGGCATTGGACCCCGGTATTCGGGAAAATGACGTACTTCTGAATCTACTCCCTTCAACCGCATCTTGACCGAGGTCCAATACCTCAAAGATGACTTCAGCCCTTCCTCCGCTTGTCCAAGCTGTATCTGGCGCAATAGGTAGCGCGTCAGCCAATACTCTGACTTACCCTCTGGACTTGGTTACCACAAGGGTACAACTGGCCTCCCCAGAATGGGACGGTCGTTCATCAGGCAAAGGAAAGGAGAAAGAGCAGGAAGTGTCCAATACGAGTTCGAGCTCGCATTTACAAGATAAAGCGTTCAAAATCCTTGCTAGACTCAAAGCTATACGGATATTGCGCTCCATAATTCGGTCAGATGGCGCAGGCGCTCTTTACGATGGGATTTTGACTGATACCGCCGGTACGCTGGTGTCAAAGTGAGTTTCAGGGGAAATAAATAAATCTTGGACGTCTGAACTTGCTCATTGATCGCTTTTCAAGCTTCTTCTACCTTTTACATCTACTCTTTCCTTCGTAAATTCCTCATACGTCAACTCACTTCATCCCGAAATTCACCGACTTCCACTCCCTCGCCTGCCACAGCGAAGAAACCTCTTCGATCTGTCAAACTCACCCTTTGGCAAGACCTAGCCCTTGGATTCTTATCTGGAGTCGCGTCAAGAGCAGTTTCCATGCCGTTTTCTATCATAACCCTCAGATTGCAAACGGGGAGACACAACGTAGACGAAGAACATGCGGATGAAAATGCAGTTGTTGGAGCGGTGAGGAAAATATATAAAGAGCAAGGGTTATCTGGATTTTGGCGAGGTTAGACACCAGTTTTCCTCGATCCCTCATCCTGATCCATTTCCTCAAAAGGCTTCAACACAACGATTCTTCTCTCGCTAAATCCCTCAATAACTCTGGCGTTTTATCAGCTGTTCAGACGGCTCCTGTCATTGACTAGCAGTCCAGCGGCAAGTGCAAAGTCTGGTGTGCTAGACCCGACGCCTATGCAGGCCTTCTTCGGGGGTGCATTTTCGAATTCAATTGGTCAGTGCCCTCCTACAGGTTGAGACTTGGTTTACTAACCATATCCGATATCGTTCATGAAACAGCCGTCGCTATTCTCTACCCCCTTATCCTCGCCAAAACTCGACTTCAAGCCTCCCAAAAGGACCCATCATTGACTTCGTCACAAAAACAGACACTCCGAACAGTCATGCTAGACGCGTATCACGGTCGATACACTCACCCAGATTCTTCCGCGTCAGTCCCCAATGTCGAAGCTCAATCGGCACGAAAAAGTGGTCTCGAAGGGTCATACCAAGGATTGGAGATGCAGATCTTGAAGGGGTTTTTCAATCAAGGCGTGACGTTCTTGGTCAAAGGACGGTACGTATAGATTTTTCTTGTTCTTGGTTTTTTGAGGCATCTGCTCATTTGGAATTACCAAAAGGATCGAACAGCTCCTCGTACAAGCTTACATTCGAAATCAGCTGGGTATGGGGGCGCTGGCCGCAAAGGCAGGGAATGGCATCTTACTCCCCACTTCGATGTTTATGGACCCGGATGATCCTCATCGGGCATTAGAGGCGTGGAATATCGTTGAGCATGTTGGGAGGCGGTATCTTTAGAAAATGTGGATCTGTATGTGTGTATGTATCCTGTAATATATGGCGAATCAAGTTGTTTTACCGCTGTACGTCCTTGGCTTTGTTCATGAGTATGTTACATCCGGAGATATTACTGAACTTTGATAATATACATACGAAGAAAGAGAAAGAAGATAAAATACAAACTTTTGACGACAAAATTTTCTCCCAAAAAAAGCAATAGAAATGCGGATCATCATCATATGCAGACATAGATCAATCAAAAAAAGGACGATGGTTCACTATCATCACTCGAACCACTACCACCACAAGCACGACAAGAGCAGGATGAAAGAGGATCAAAACTCGAACCTCTCCTCAACCTCAACTAACCCATCTGCCGCCTTGCTGACCGTCGCCCATTTAGGTAGAAAAGCGAGAATTTCCTCGAATGCAGGCATTTGGGCACCGGACGACAGTACCGAAGATGAGCCTGATGACGGCAAAGGGAGCGGTGAACCGGAGAGCCCCATCCCTACCATCCCACTTTCGTATTCTGCCCATTCACACGCTACACGTCCCGAGTGTGTTTCCTTCCCCTTCTCCGTCTTCTCATCTCCATCCGAATTCGATAATACTCCCTGAGGAGGAGGAGGAGAAGAGAAACTCGAGAGACTAGAACCGAGAGCCTCCGAGTTCGAATCCGAATCCGTCCACTGAACGTCCAAAACAAACGTGCGATCCCATTCTCTACTCCACAACCTCAACATACTATGGCTCTCCGATTCATATCCACGCTGAACATCCCATCCAGGTGTTTCATCCCTATCCGCTTTCATACCCGCACCCTCATCATCCTTCCCAATCGTATGCACCCGAAACTTGCGCACAGGACGATCAAAATACATTCTACACGCTCGACTGTTATTGGGCTTGATAAAGAATCGTGCACCATGAACTACTCGAGCAGCGGTCGTTAGGGCTAGATCATCAGAAGTCAAACTAGTGTTGAAAGACATCGCCTGCGCGTGCGCTTGAAACCAGAAGTTTTTCGTGGATGTCCATACCCATTTGGTACGATTAGGGTGATTCGGTTCCGTTTCTGGCGGCGGGGAAGGAGATGGAGGGGATAATGAAGGTACGGGGATCATCGCCATAGCCATATTCAAGCCTGACATATCCGTGCCCGTGTCCGTTCCCGATATGGTAGAATCAAAAGTCTCCCAAGAACAATGCCCCAGCCCAACCTTCCCCTGATCAGTCTCTTGGTCAAAACATCCAGCTCCCCTTCCACTAGCCGCAGAGTGTTGATAGGAAGGAATGAGCGGAAGGACCATGCTTTCGAGGAACGAAAAGGGTCCTGAGATGGTAGTCACGATCTTTGCACGAGCATCGGGTGCTGACAATAGAGACGAGGAAGACGAGGATTGAGATCTGGATCTGGCGGCTGGAGAGAGCGTCACTTTCTGCTGGAAGTATACCTTTAACGGCGCATCCTCCGAAAACGGGAACATTCCACCCCTATACCCTTCCACGCTCCCTACCCACGTTCCTGACCAAGGAATCCACGCCAGTCCGGTACACACAACCCATATCAGGCCTAACACCCAAAGCACATGTCGGTGCACTCTCCTCGCTCCAATAAACGGGATAGCTGGCATCGCAGCGACGAACGAGAGAAGAGCGACGATCGTGTACAGGATCACGGCCGGAGTTCCATCAATCAGCGTTTGATTTACGGAAGGAATCAGGAAGATGGCTATGTGGCCCACCAGAATGAGAGGCAAGGGAACGATGAGGAGGAGGAGGAAGAACCATAGAACGTACGGTTGAGGATTCTCAACCGGGTCCACACCTGCTTTCGACTTGTTCTTGATGATCCGTACACGTTTCCGTCCGATGAGAGGAGTTCGTTCGTTCGCATCCGTTTCGTGACCATCGTCTTCTACGTGTACGGTTGATGGCTCACTCTCCCTCCTATCATTCGGGGTCACTTGCACCACTTGAAGTTCCGCGGTCTCTGCGATACCGAAGCACCCGACAATAGCGCATATCACTGTGGCAAACCATAAAAGACCGTTGTAGGTGCTCGCCAAATAAAAGACGCCGCCTAGTTGGAACTGGGTTATACCGACGGTCGATGCAAGCACCAACAGCCATGTAAAGATGAAGCTGTGGAGCAGCAAGGTGCGGAAGGATGTCCAGGCAGGTACATCAGTCATCAACGGCGCTCGGGAGAGAAATTTTATCCTAGACTTCGGAAGAGTCGGCGACAAGACTAATGACAATACAAGGATGGCAAGAGTGAATGAGGATAGGATCGGAATTGAAGGATAGCGGTAGATCACCTAGCAAACAATGCAGGTAAGTGTACAACTGATAATGAAGTGAAGATACACTCACGAATGGACTAAGAGAAACGAAACCGGCGATGAGAGCCACTTGAGCGCCGATACTTAAGATTAACGCGACCCAGAAGCGTGCATGCTTCCACAACGACGGAAAGTTCAATCTTCGCCTAACCCAACCACCCCTAGAAGTCGTCGTCTGGGTCTGATTGTCGTCTGGTTCGGCGATAGGTTCGTTGACAATTGTTCCTCTCGGAGATATTACCTGCGAGCCGGCAGACTCTGTATCGTCCCCAGCTATGCTAGGCGAGAATGTCGGAAGTTGCCTATTCGCGGCTCGAGAACGAGCCAGAGCGCTTTCGGCGATTGCGAGGAGGATGAGAGAAATGGGCCCTACAATCAGGGCAGTGATGTTGAAGGTCAGGAGATAGGTGAGAGGGAAGGCAACAAGGACAGCATTGAAAACTGAAAGGTCGAATTAGTATGCCGGCCCTACCGTGTAATGAAAGAAATCCAAGACTTACGTTCGAGAAAGACCGCTTTTTCATTGGGCGGTGGAGATGAGCTGTCGTCATTAGCCAAAGCAACACCCGCTGCCCATGTGGGCTCCATCATAGCCCACAATGCTCTATCACCACCCTCCAAGAACGGAATGGAATCAAACTTGGTATGATACTTGGATCGACCTCGATAGAAGGCAAAGTCCAGCCCGCGCATTGGGGCGAACCCTGTAGACTTTTCTGCTTTGGGTACAGCGAGAGGATTCGCATAGACTGAATAGTCTGTGTAGCTCCGAATAAGGCCAAGGTTAAATGCTTCAGCCGAAATGATGTTCGCATGAGGTAGACTGGCGTGTTGCCAGCTCTTTACGGGTCCAAGGTCGGTAGCACGGAACATCAAAGGACGTCCACCACTGGAAGCGCCCTCCAGATTGACGAAAGTAGATCCGTAGAGATAAACGAATTCTGGGTGGGATGTATTCTTGATCCAGGGGTGCTCTAACAAAACATGGGCGCCATTCAGGCCGTCCTCTTCGCCGTTGTTGATATTAAAAAGAACCGTTCTACGAGGTGGATGTGTCGCATAATATTTGATAAGCTGCAATAGGGTGACCACACCCATTCCGTCATCGGTTGTACCGAAGGATGTGGAGACGCAGTCGAAATGAGCCGAAAAGAGGACTGCAGGAAGGGTAGAAGAATTGGAGTTTGTCATTCCTCGGATTTTTACAAGGATATTGTTGCCCTCGAAATAGGATGTAGACCCTCTGTCCGACCAAGTCCCACTCGTCGTAATATCGTCATCAATGAGGAAGCCGTCCCGTAGATCCGAACGCGCCCGAATGGCTCGTACACGTTGAAGGAGGTACTCTCTGAGCACATCGTTGGCATGAGAATGGTATGGATGCGGACGCGCAGAGATTATGTGCAGATCTTCGTAGGCTTCTGAGACGTTCAAGCCCCCATATCGTGAATTGAGAGTAGACTGGGAGGGAACAGCGGGTAGCTGATCGGTGACAAGTGTCGAAATAATGACTGTCAAATAGACGAGAACGAGGACGGTGGTGACGGGGAGAGTCAGGAAGCCTGTTGTACGAGCGAAGAATAGGCTAATTTTCGTTGAAATGGACATTGTTGGGCCTGGGCAGTGGCTGAATGTGTCAGGGCACAAGATTCAGACAAAAAATTGTCGAACGAGACTTGTCAAAGCATCGAAGCGGCTGCGGCCAACGGTACAATGAGGTAGCAGAACAAGATGCGTTGATTTAGACGCCGATGCGTTGATTTAGTCAAGCGCCTTTCGGAGCGCCCATCGGGCCGGTGATCGGTGTTACCGCTGAATGACAACATGATGATTGAGGGAAAAAGGCTTTGCTCCGCGGATCCTCTTACAACGGCTCGAGCGTTGGCTCAAAAAACAAGCCAACCTTTTTTCATCTAATCAATCGCGTTGTTGCTTGAGACTCCTTTACGCACGTAGAAACTGCCCGTGGTGACGCAGAATACAATAGAACGCGAAGAACGTTTGTACTTTCTTGGAAAGAGCCTTGCCCATAAGGTAAGGTAAAGCGGTGTTCGAGTTAATTCCTGGATTTCGGGCGTTATGTATTGAATTCCATTGACTTAACAATCGAAGCTTTTCATTTTTCACCAACAATTTTACACCAGTACAGATTACAAACATAGTAAAAGAGAAAACGTATAATCTCAAGGTGGGCCTTTTCCGAAGCTCCAGCGTCCAGTAATCACAGCAGAGCTTCGTGGCGACAAGGGAGTGACTATTTGTGCATTTCAAGCCGCAGGGATGCAAAGAGACTAAAAAAACAAAATGTCAGATTTACTCGAGCATAAAGAACGCAATCAAACTTACCGCGCCAATAGCCAAGTTGGTACAGGCAGCATTGATCTGGGGGTTGGCGCACTGAAGCTGAGCAAGGGTAATCCCAAACTCAGCAGCGATTTTGGCACAGAAGTCTCCTGGCTCGACAGTATAGGACTGAACACAAGCGCCGCAGCCTCCTGACCCTCCGCCTCCGCCACCACTGCTGGCGCCAGGAGTCTGGAGAACTTGACCAATGCCCAGGTTGGTGCAATCAGCATTAATGCTCTACAGGACACGGCGTCAGAGTGAGAACCGGTATCACTGCATACACTTACGGGGTTGCATGCTTCAAGCTCTTGAAAAGTGGTACCAAGTTTGCTGCGATGTTAGCGCAGGTATCTCCGGAGACGACTGTGTACGGGGGACCACTGCAGCTCTGAGTGTTTGCACCTGAAGAGGAATAAGAATAATGACACTAGCAATATTGGACAGATCATACACACTTACCAATGGCACCGAAGACCAGAGTCAAGAGAGCGATGTGAGCGAACATGTTGCAAACTAGAGCAGTAGTTGTTAGAGATGAAAGGTTCTCTGAGGTCTGATACCATGAACATTGAGGCTTTTATAGCTTCTCTCTCGTAGTGCTATGTACAGTGAGAGAACTTGAATGTCAGAGTACTCGTAAAATCAAGACACTGCGGTAAGTGAATACCGGAGGGCCGCCGTCGACTTTACTTGGAAATTCCAGATATAATCAAAACATGTGAAGCGAAACCACATTGAAAAGTTACGACATGGGCTTGGTTCGGGTCTGGTATAGTTAGGATGAGAGAATCAGCGTCAACGCCGGAGCAAAAGACATTCAAGTTGTGGCAAATGGAGCTTCAAGTTTTCTTGAACCACTGAGTCGCCTTCCTGATTTCAATTGACGAGTGAAAATGTCACAGGTCAGTAGTCCACACTAGGAGTAAAAAGGAAGCCGCAAGCCATTGTTTAGGGATATAAATTTTTGCGATGTTGCTTCAATGCTTGAGGAGACTTCACCGGGTGGCATTCGGATCAAGTTGGACACGATCTCTTCATAAGCCGTTTAAGGGGTTAGCAGAGCTCTTGGCTTATAGAAAAAATAGCACCCTTTCCGTGAGTTAGACGGATAGTAGTCGGAGTCGACTGACTTTAAGTTCTAATCCAAGCTCATCAAGTGTACGTTGGTTCTT
The DNA here is from genome assembly GCA_013368555.1 of Collybiopsis confluens. Classification (NCBI taxonomy): domain Eukaryota; kingdom Fungi; phylum Basidiomycota; class Agaricomycetes; order Agaricales; family Omphalotaceae; genus Collybiopsis; species Collybiopsis confluens. The sequence goes on from JAACJN010000442.1 coordinate 25,024, forward strand.
GACAAGAATGAACAAATTCCCACGGGTGCCGCCGGCAAACTTTAACTCCGACTAATAGCCGCGTGTGACATAAGGCGGCTTAGCAAGCAGTCCCGGGCCCATTTTACCTCCTCCGACTCAGCACAATACAGGTCTGACATTATGCCCGGTCAATGTTTTGCTAGTAGGTACATTTTGCAGATCTTGAATCCATAAGTGGTGGCCTGCGGCTTCTTTCTCTACACCTAACTTACATTTCTCCCCAGAAATTTTCTGATCATCAACTGAAATCAAGCTGAAATCAAGAGAGCAAATCAGTACGCGTTCCGTCACCACATTGCCTTTCGCTCCGGCGTTGCCGCTGATTCTCTCGTCCTAACTATACCAGATCCGAACCAAGCCCATGTCGTAGCTTTCAATGTGGTTTTCCTCCACACATTTCGATTTTTGAACTGGAATTTCCAAGTAAAGTCGACGACGGCTTCCAGAGATGCACTCCGGTATTCACTTACCGCAGTGTCTTGACTTTACGAGTACTCTTGCGTTCAAGTTCTTCCATACATAGCACCACGGGCGACTCAAAGCTATAAAAAGCCTCATTTTTCATCGTATCAGACCTCAGAGAACCTTTCATCTCTAACGGCTACCACTCTAATTTGCAACATGTTCGCCCAGCTCGCTCTGTTGACATTGGTCCTCGGTGCCATTGGTAAGTGTGTGTGATCTGTCCGATACTGCTAGGCCCATCTCATTATTCTTATTCCTCTTCAGGCGCCAACGCTCAGAGCTGCAGTGGTCCCCCGTACACAGTCATCTCCGGAGATACCTGCGCTAACATTGCAGCGAAACTCAGTACCACTTTTCAAGAGCTTGAAGCATGCAACCCCGTAAGTGTATGCAATGTTACCGGTTCTCGTTCTGACGCCATGTCCTGCAGAGCATTAATGCCGATTGCACCAACCTGGCCATTGGACAAGTTCTCCAGACTCCTGGCGCCAGCAGTGGTGGCGGAGGCGGAGGGTCAGGAGGCTGCGGCGCTTGTGTTCAGTCCTACACGGTCGAGCCAGGAGACTTCTGTGCCAAAATCGCTGCTGAGTTTGGGATTACCCTTGCTCAGCTTCAGTGCGCCAACCCCCAGATCAATGCTGCCTGTACCAACTTGGCTATTGGCGCAGTAAGTCTGATCGCGTTCTTTAAGCTCGAGTTAATTTGACATTTGGTTTTTTAGTCTCTTTGCATCCCTGCGGCCTGAACCGCGCAAGTACTTAATGTCTTGTCGGTATGAATCTCTCAATGGGTTTGAGAGAGTGAACCAGTTCATATATTTTCCCGTCTACATCCTTCGCATGTAGTACTTATGTAGAACCTCTGAAAAAATAACAGTTGATTCTTTGTAC
>JAACJN010000443.1:0-26464 GCA_013368555.1 Collybiopsis confluens
CTCTGGTACTACCTTCCTGTTCTCCCCACACCAATAGTCCAATATTCCATATATGATCGGCCCCAGAGACATGTCAACAAGGCTGGCTTGGATCTGGGTGCCAGGTGTGTCACGTAAGCTGGCTTTTTGGAGATCGTGAGTTGTTAACATATTTGAGATGTGCTTTTTACTGCGAGTATTGGCGATGTCAAGAAGTATTCAAGATTTCGACTACACGTTCTTGCTAGCCACTACTGTCAAGAAGCGTACAAAGGACTTAGATTTATTTTCACTTTCATCACATGACCGTTCCTCTGACTCCTTACTTACAGATACTTACATCGGTACGACTCCCTTATCTCCATTGTTTCCTCTTCTATTGACTACCTCTACTCCGATTCGCTGTTATTGTTTGTACATCCCATGACTTCACCTTCGCTCTCACACTGTCACATACTTACTGCTTTTACTCCACTTCACTCCCGCGCTGTCAACCTTTCGCTCTCACACTATTGTCTTTACACCTTTTCTTGTTCTGACTCGTCCTGACTCGTTCTGACTCTCTTATTGTTCCAATACGTATATAAGCCCAGTACCTACCACCTGGCTCCCCATCTTGACCTCTTTGTTGTTGGGACCAGGTAAGCCTCCGCTGTACTAGATACTTCTTTATATATTAACTTTGTCGTTGGGACCAGTGTCTGCTATCTCTGCTTAAGCCTCTGCTCTGCTGCCTTGCTCCGCCGTCTTGCACTTCTGATCTGTCACATCATCGCTCCGCATCCCCGCTCCATCCGTCAGACCTCTTTGTGACATTAGGTCAAGATCCCTATTGTTGCGCCGACCGCCTACTGCCTAGGCCGTCCCCGCACAAACCGCTGCCATCACGTCTACCCCCGAGTTCGACTGCTCCGAGTGCCTCCACGGTTTTGACTCCCGTGACCACGCCCTTGTCCATTTCCGAGAAACCGAAAATCGCTGGATTGACTGTAGCCGCCAGCCTTGCCCTAACGCCTCCACCGATCGAACCGCTCCAGAAGTACTCCGACTAGGAAACTTTCGAGTTTTTCCCATTGGAGTAGACAAACCGCCGCCATCTCAGCCTAAGCCTACCCCGGCCCCCACGAAACCGGACGATCCGCTGTTCACAGACGAACCCATTGATCTAGACGAACCTATTACTCTAGACGAACCCATTGATCTAGACGACATGCCTGCTCAACCAGGAAGTTCCTCCGCTCCCCCGCCCCTATGACAACCGAACAAATCATCCACGCCTTAGCAGAACAGGTTGCCAACCTGACTGCCGCAGTATCCGGCCGAGCTGCTGCAAAATCTAGCATGAACAAACCGGACCTTTTCAAAGGTCAAAGCAGTACGGAAGCCCGACGCTTCCTTGCGCAATTCTTAGCCTGGGCCTCAGAGCAGCCGGACTTAAAGAACAATCATGGTAAAACCATCAAGTCGGCCTTAGGTTTCCTCACAGATAAAGCGGCAGACTGGGCTACCCCCTACCTGAACGAATACAATAACGGAAGGGTACCCTTCACCGGACTTTGGCCGAACTTTGTAGCGGCATTCAAACTCCGTTTCGAATCAGTCGATCCAGAGATGGAAGCCCGGGCTGCCATGGAGACCATTCACCAAGGAAAGGGCCAGAGTGCGGCAGAGTACTCCCAGCATTTTAAGGACGTTGGAGGCAGAACCGGCTTATCCGACGCTGATCTCTTAGGACGCTTTCAAAGCAGCCTACTCCCGGAAATCCGACGCAACCTGGTCGTAGTCAACATTGCCCAAGGCCGAGCCCCCACTCCGGAAGAAGCCATCCGACGTGCCATATCCATCGACGTTTTCCTCCGCGACCCCTCCATGAAGGACAGATCTTCTCAGCGTCCCTCAGCCTTCACCCACACCCCCACTGACCCCTACGCCATGGAGATTGACGCCAATAGCACCCGCCCCAGCAATGGAAATACCCGAGAGGGTTTCATGGCCCGCATGCGCGGACGGTGCTATGGCTGTGGTTCTCAAAGTCACGAGAAGCGCAACTGCACCCACAAGGAGGCAACCTGCCACTTCTGCGCACAAAAAGGTCATCTGGAATCGGTCTGCCAGGACAAGTTCATGGGTCTGGAGCGCGGACGAGGAAAACGACAACAGCCCCGTCGCCAACAGGTCTCTGCGAATACCGGAGCCCCATTCAGCCTATTCCCAGACGAGCAAGTACAGATTGCATCATCCATGCCGATGCCTCAGGCCACGCCCTCTCCTGTACCGCCTTCCACTGCCCATCTTGCCGCCCAGATCTCCCAGCTGCAGTCGCTGCTTGACCGTGCCAATGCTATGGCTCCGCCGTCGGATTTTCTGTGAGGGTACCCGACTCCGCCGCAGTGCGAGTACCCCCAGAACGGTTTGCTATGTACCCTACTTCCTCGTATGACTCCATCGCTACATGTAACATATCGACTACGCTGGAAATAAACCCGAGTTCCTCCCACTTCCGCATCCAAGTAAGAGTAAGGGACAAGAACAACGACATAGCAACCGCGGCCATGGTGGACTGTGGAGCCACCGCTCTTTTCATTAACAAAGCATTTGTCAAACAAAACAAAGTACGGACTTTCCCGCTGAAAAACCCCATTGACATCTATAACATCGACGGCACCAACAATCAAGCGGGACAGATCTCCCACTTTGCGCGTCTGGCACTCACAGTGGACAGCCAGGAGTGCTGGACGGACTTCCTTGTCACGGATCTAGGCACCGAAGGGATCATACTGGGTCTGCCTTGGCTTCGTAAAGTCAACCCAAAAGTTGATTGGGAGAAAGGCCGTCTCTCCATTGAACCACAGGTAGAAGCAATACGAGCCACGGAAACGGAGGTAGAACCGACAGCTGAAGAAGAACCCCCGCTTTGCCGGATCCGAGCAAACAGAGGAATCCGTCGCTCCTGGGTCAAAGGGGGTATTCTCCAGAATGCGCAAGAAGAAGTATGGTGCGCCGCAGGGTACACCTACTCACAGCAACTTGCAGAAGAGGCACACAAGGGCGACCCCATCAAAACGTTCGAAGAAATGGTACCCAAACAGTATCAGGACTTCAACAAGGTATTCTCCGAAACAGCGTCAGAACGACTACCAGCTCACAAACCTTGGGACCATGCAATTGATCTGGTACCGGGGGCACCAGAGACGATGCGCACCAAAGTTTATCCAATGTCACCTAACGAGCAGGTAGAGCTAGACCAATTCCTGAGCGAGAATCTACGCAAGGGGTATATTCGCCCGTCCAAATCACCGCTAGCCTCTCCAGTCTTCTTTGTCAAGAAGAAAGACGGCAAGTTACGTTTTGTCCAAGATTACCGCAAGCTCAATCAGTTCACGATCAAAAATCGTTACCCCCTTCCGCTAATTGCCGATATCATCAGTCGCCTCCAGGGAGCCCGGTACTTCACAGTCATGGACGTCCGCTGGGGTTATAACAACATCCGGGTAAAAGAGGGTCATGAATGGAAGGGAGCATTTGTAACAAACCGAGGCCTGTTCGAACCCCTTGTCATGTTCTTTGGACTCACAAACTCCCCAGCAACGTTTCAAGCCCTGATGAACTCAATCTTTACAGACTTGATCGCAGAAGGAAAGGTAGCGGTATACTTGGACGACATCCTCGTATTCACCAAAGATCTTGAAGAGCATCGCAAGGTGGTCCGAGAAGTCTTGGCAAGACTGCAGAAAAACGACCTGTACCTGCGCCCCAAAAATGCAAGTTTGAACAAAGGCAAATCGAATACCTAGGACTGATAATCCGAGAAGGAGAAGTGAGAATGGACCCGGTTAAGGTATCGGCCGTTCGAGACTGGGCTACTCCCAAAAACCTGCGTGAAGTACGGGGTTTTCTGGGCTTTGCAAACTTCTACCGCAGGTTCATCCGAAAATTCGCTCAGATCGCCCGACCGCTCAATGATCTCACTAAGAAGAACACCAGATTCGACTGGGGAACACGAGAACAGGAAGCCTTCGAAACTCTACGCTCGGCCTTTGTCTCTGCTCCAATCCTAAGCCTGTGGGACCCCAACCGGCCCACACGCATTGAAGTAGACGCCTCGGGATTTGCCACAGGAGGCGCCCTCATGCAGAAACAAGACGACGGTCTCTGGCATCCAGTTGCGTTCCGTTCCTCCTCCATGTTACCCGCTGAAAGAAACTACGAGATCTACGACCGAGAGATGCTAGCAATCACTGAAGCCCTGAAAGACTGGAGGAGTTTCTTGGAAGGAGCACCGGAACCATTTGAAATCGTCACCGACCACTCAAACCTCAAATTCTGGTGCACGGCACAAAACCTCAGCAGACGACAAGCACGATGGGCCCTCTGGCTCTCGAGGTTTGACTTTCATATGATCCACCAGTCCGGAAAATCAAACACCCAGGCTGACGCCCTCTCTCGTATGTCACAGCATCAGATCTCAGACGAAGACGATAACCGGGAGCAAATTGTCCTTAAACCCGAACATTTCATTCGCGCCGCTCGCACAATTCTTGTCAACCCCCTGGAAGATCTGATTCGACAGGCATCTCAGAAAGAAGCCGAGGTACTGGAGGGCCTGGAAAAGCTGAGGAAGAACGGTTTGCAACGACTTGCAAACGGCTTAGCAGACTGGGAAGAAGACAAAGGGCTGATCTACCACCGCGGACGTTTGTATGTACCCCCAGACAAGGACCTCCGAACCGAAGTACTTCGACAGTGCCACGATCAACCAACCGCAGGACACCCCGGCCTTCACAATACCCTGGACTTAGTCAGCACCCACTTCTGGTGGCCAACACTACGCTCCTTCGTGGAAAAATACGTGGAAGGTTGTGAAACCTGTGCCCGAAAGAAAACACTCCGTCACCCCCATGCCATTACAGAACCCCTCGACGTCCCGAACGGCCTATGGGAGGAGGTTGGTGTCAACCTCATCACCCAACTCCCTCAGTCAAACGGATTTGACGCCATTCTTGTCTGCACCGACCTCTTTGGAAAACAGATCCATGCCATCCCTTGCACCACCAACATCACGGCTGAAGGAGTTGCCGACCTCTACTATCGCGAAATTTTCCGCCTTCACGGCCTCCCCTCCGATTCGTCTCCGATCGAGGCCCCCAGTTCTCTGCAAAACTGATGCGCACCCTACTCTCCCGTCTCGGCATCAAATCAAACATGACCTCCGGCTACCACCCACAAGCGAATGGCCAGACGGAACGTGCAAATCAGGAAGTCGAAAAATATCTCCGCCTCTACGTAGACCGACGACAGGACGATTGGGCCAAACACCTCCCGATGGCGGAATTTGTCATTAACTCTCGTACCCACTCCGCAATCGGCATCTCCCCCTTTGAGCTCACCTACGGCTACCAACCTCTGTTCAACATCCCTGTCGGTCGCCGTAGTGGCATTCCCGGGGTGGACGACCGTATCCAGATACTGCGGGAAGCACGTCAGGACGCCGGAGCAGCTCTCCACTTGGGAAAACGGAAGCAGAAGGAACAGTTTGAGAGGGGAAAACGAAAAGCCCACCAGTTCAAGGTCGGAGGACGAGTATGGCTCAGCGCAGAAGACATCAACCTCCAGCTATCCAGCGAGAAATTAGGCGACCGACAACTCGGCCCCTTTGAAATCCTGGAAAAACTGGGCCCCCTCGATTACCGACTCGATCTACCCCTGTCACTAGACCGCCTCCACAATGTATTCCATGTCGACAAACTCTATCCCTGGAAAGGCAACGAGGTAAACGGCGAAATACCAGCACCCCCGGAACCAATCTACCTTGAAGAAGAAGATGAACCAGAGTACGAGGTCGAAAACATCCTGGATAGCCGTATTCGGTGGAAAAGGCTTGAGTACCTTGTGAAATGGAAGGGGTACGACGCAGGTAACAACTCATGGGAACCGGCAGCAAACCTAGAACACGCACCAAAGATGGTCCGGAACTTCCACAAGAAGCACCCGAAGGCGCCGCGGCTATAATCATCGAGGACGATGGTGCATAAGGAGGGGGGTAATGTCAAGAAGCGTACAAAGGACTTAGATTTATTTTCACTTCATCACATGACCGTTCCTCTGACTCCTTACTTACAGATACTTACATCGGTACGACTCCCTTATCTCCATTGTTTCCTCTTCTATTGACTACCTCTACTCCGATTCGCTGTTATTGTTTGTACATCCCCATGACTTCACCTTCGCTCTCACACTGTCACATACTTACTGCTTTTACTCCACTTCACTCCCGCGCTGTCAACCTTTCGCTCTCACACTATTGTCTTTACACCTTTTCTTGTTCTGACTCGTCCTGACTCGTTCTGACTCTCTTATTGTTCCAATACGTATATAAGCCCAGTACCTACCACCTGGCTCCCCATCTTGACCTCTTTGTTGTTGGGACCAGGTAAGCCTCCGCTGTACTAGATACTTCTTTATATATTAACTTTGTCGTTGGGACCAGTGTCTGCTATCTCTGCTTAAGCCTCTGCTCTGCTGCCTTGCTCCGCCGTCTTGCACTTCTGATCTGTCACATCATCGCTCCGCATCCCCGCTCCATCCCGTCAGACCTCTTTGTGACACTTCCCTCTTTCGTCTACTCCATCTACCGCTGACCGTTTCTTCCCTCGGCGACTGATGTCTGGGTCCACAAGCTCTCCTGACTTGATTCGAACATCAATGGTCTTTCTGAGACGGTAGAGCTCCTGGCCATGGAGCCTCTTCCATGTGCAGATGCGGTTTGAGACAGCGTGGTAGAGGGGTATTGTGTCGGCGGCATTTAGTTTGTGAGCGCTGACCATTTTGACACTGGAGGGCCATCCCGTAAGTTGAACACCATACTTCTTGACGATAAGGACCTCATAATGTTCCTACTCCATGTTGAGGTCGTCCTTTCCGGTCACATTCCCTACCGTTGATCGTTTGAAAACAGATACAAGAGAGAGCGGTAATATGACTTACGGAGACCGCGCACAATCATCTGGACAATTTCCTTCTGCATTGCCTTGGTGCCCTTCCGAGTTGCCGTCCGACCGCTAGAAGTATAGACAAAATAGGACTCTGCCGCTTCCACAAATTCGGAGCCCGTCATGCTAAACTTCGACATGAGAAAGGCCTCAATAGGCCCATTCCCAAAAAATTGTCGGGTGAGGTTTTGATTCGGCCTGGAGCTGCACACAAAACCAAAGCTTGCGGCTGAGGTCCTTTTGGAGAGATTTTCAGCCTAGTTAACAACGTCAGCTCAAGTATCCAGTATCTAGTAGATTGAGGACGTACTGTTTTAGACAAAGCCGACCAAGTTTTAACAAGGTCGTTATCATTTGCCTTTGCACTTGGGCGAGCAGATGATCTTCGTGTTTCCTGAAAGCTCTTGAGATCCTCCAAAGCTTCCTTGGCCTCATCGCAGTCTGGATTTTGGAGAATATCTTGAATGTCATCATCAGCAGCCATGACGGCATGCTTCTCCTCCCAGGTCACCCCGAATGGCCGTCCTTTAGCTATCAAACCGTCAACAAGGTAAGAACAATGTCATATTTGAGGGGACATACATCGAAGTTCCTGCGATTTCTTATGCATCAGCGCATTGTACAAGCTTGCCGTTTTAGACTCCCTAAATCTGCGATGGACCCCGACCAGCTTCTTCACCGTAAGAACCTTCTTGTTGTGCTGAGCGGCGATCCTCCTGACCTCATTATCCACATAGTCCCCAAGAGCGTGGATGGCCTCATGAAACCCACTGTCTTTACCAGCCCGTTTAATTCGACGTTCTCCCTCTCCCATCCGAGGTCGAATAACAGGAGCTGCAGCAGGTGCAACACGGCTCTGGGAACAATCTTCTTCCGGCCCCACCTCCTTCTCAGCTGCTGAGTCGTTTTCATCAGTCTGTCGAGATCCCCGTAAGCGCCTGGAGCTGACTTGGACAGGGGAGAGAGGCATCTCCTCAAAGCCCATTACAGGCAAGGAAACGGATGGTGCTATGGGCCGAGGCGGCGGCGCTATTTCTGAGGCATTGATCTCCGAAGAAGAGGGATTGAGTAGAGAAGAGAGGAAAGCAGAAGTTCGAGCAGAGGCAGGAGTGGACGACTGGGGAGAAGAACTTTGAGGCTCCGGCACTCGAGAAATGTGGCCGACAAAACACTCTTTGTCGGGCCCTCCTGAGGTCCGGCAAACAGCTTTAGTTGAATGTGCCTGAGCTGCCGAGTCACGAATACTGCCTTGTCTAAGCCCCTGAGCATCTACCGGTTGATGCACAGAAACGGGCTGCCATGAGAGTGACGGCACTGACGGCACTGGCGGCCTCGGCGGCTCGAGATTGGGACTCACCACAGCTCCATTCCGAAAGCCCTTTTGTTGAGCCGGAGCATACTGATTTTGGGAGGCAGAGGGTCCAAGGACCTGCTGAGAGTGGCTGCCATTGACAGCAGCGGGAGGGGTCGGGAAAGGCTTTGGAAGAACGATCCTGGGAGCAATAACAGGATGGCTGAATGAATGTGAGCCGTGAACTTGAGGCGGCCAACGGCCTGTCGAGATCTGAGAACTCAGTTGTGGAGACGGCGCAGGCAGGGACCGATATTGTATACTATTGGCCGAGCTTGACGCGTTGAATTGGAACGGAGCCCTGTTCCGAGACTGGGAGAGTCTTTGAGCTGAGTTTTGAGAGCTCAGCGAATCGTAATACCCCGGGTTACCTTTATTTAATGAGACAGTTAGCTGGTACTTGAACATGAGATAGCGGAAGAAAAGCTCACCCTCACCACTCTGCTGTGATAGCCACTGACTAGCCGGTGAGTTATTCACAGTGCGATTATGTTGATTAAAATTGAATGAAGAATCGTGCATGTTTTGATTGAACGTCAAGTATGACATGCCGTGTGTATTCAGTCGGCGGTCTTGCTCATAGACACTGTCACGACCTTGGTGCAGATTATGGTGGCTTGGGTGCATGGTAAAAAAGAGTAAGAAAACGTAGTGAAAAGTGTAGAAGAAATTTGAGACCAGATAAACAACGGCACGTGCGCGGCTTTCGACTTGAACCAGAACCGCTCTTTCCGCTTTTGCCTGCAATGTCCGGTGAGTTTTGTCCATGCTGAATGCAGTTTCGAAGACTCTTATTCATATTATCTGTCTAGCTCCACCCTCTCCATCCAAGGCAGATCAATTAAGATCAATTGAGGACGCTTTGGACAAGAGTAAAGACCTTGTCAAAAGGCAGCAAAGTCTGTATTTTTTTAATGGCCTCGTATTTTTTATTGATCTATCCTCAGATCTTCTTAACCTGGAAATGCAGCGGCAGGAGCTTGAGAATCATATCGAGCGTCTCGCTCAACACGTCGATGAGGAAGTGAGAGATATGACCCAGCAGTTTAACAGACTGGGTACAGGCGTAGGTAAGTTGATGTTTTTGTCAAATATCCTATAGCGCCTATGTAAGTACACCGTACAACCTCAGAACGTAATAGAAGATCTCGTATACCTATAGCGCCTATGTAAGTACACCGTACAACTATAGGTAAGATCAATAAAAGAATGCAGAGACAAATATATGCACATACCCTCAGAACGTAATAGAAGATCTGAGGGATGTCTCGGCGTATCGACGTTTATATCTATGAAGAGGAGAAGGAAGAACAGAATAGGATAAAAGGGAAAAAGAATAGGAAAGACTCTCTGTCGACTCCGTAACCCCCTTGAAACTCTACGGAGACATACCTCGGAAGCATCCCAGCTTGAGGTATAATCCGATACTACAGGGCGCCACACTGAACGGTCATGTGTTCATTTACACATCCGCGTCATTCTTGACACTCCCCCTGGCGACCTGATACCACCAATCTAGACCCAACGCACTGACAATCCGGCGATGTTTGTCCTTGGGCAACGATTTGGTCATGATATCCGCGATGTTTTGAGTGGACGCGACAGGATGAATTGTAACACGTCCACGAGCCACATATTCCCGAACAAAAAGGTGACGAATATCAACGTGTTTCGAGAGGCTGTGACTCTTATTAGTCTCAGAAAGGCTCACCGCGCCCAAGTTGTCACAGAAAATGTCCAACGCATCGTTCCCTAATCCCAGCTCAACTTCGTCTAACCAGCTCCGCATCCAAAGCGCTTGTTGAACGCCCCGAGACATTGAGATAAACTCCGCTTCAGTAGATGATAACGCAATAGAATCCTGCCGCTTTGACGACCACGCAACCGGTGAACCATTAACGAGGAAGATATAACCGGACATGGATTTCCGAGTTGACTTATCCCCGGCCCAGTCCGCATCCACGTACCCAATCGGCTTTAACTTTGAGTTTGTTCCCGGCCTGTAGATGATCCCATACCGAACGGTGAAGAAAATATAACGGCACAATTTGATGAGTAGATCCCAATGAACTTGTTTAGGCGCATTCTGAACCGTCGAGAGGACCGCGCAGGCATAAACAATGTCCGGCCGGGTGCTACTCGCACCCCACCAGCAGCAGCCGAGAATTCCTCGGTAAGGTTTGCCTTTCATGAAAAGTCGGTCCTCTTCGGTTTGGATTTCGTTGCGCTCGAACGAGAAGTTAGGAGGGAGCGGGGTGAAAATTGGTCGAAGGTCGTCAATGATGCCGAAGTATTTGAAGGCGTTATGGAAGAAGGGGGCCTGGGAGATAGTGATAGAACCATCGTTGTGGTGCTCGATCGTCAGGCCGACTAAGAAGTTCTTGTCTCGAACATCGGTAAGGTCCCAGCCCGTAAAGCCATTGACCGTATTGTCGGCTTCTTCTTCGGAAGACGAGGCGGAAAACACGTCATCTGTATGTACTGTAGTAATGGTGAAATTGTGAGTTTTGGGATCGGAACGAAAACGAATGCACGGATCTGCGCGAGAGGACTTGAAGCCATTTTGCTTGAATCTATCTTCCAACTCCTTGTACCAGATGTGTCCTGCCTGCGACATACCATATAATGGCCTATGCATCAGACAGACCTTATGTTCCTCGCCTTTCTGAGTGAAACCAGTCGGTTGTGACATGTATACGGGCGGTTTGTCAGGAAGACGCCCGTTCAGATATGCCGCGGAGAAGTCCCATTGACGAGTTTTCAACTGTTTGAAGGCTGAAATTGAGATAAGTAAACGGACAGATTCAAAGCGTGCGACCATGGACCAGCTCTTTTGAAAATCCACACCCGGAATTTGCATGTCACCCCTCGCAACGTATCGAGCCTTTCGTTTGAGTAGGTTTCCCTCGCCATCAACCTTGACATCGTATACCCACATTCCTTGCATGACCCTTGCCTCCTTCGGCCGATCAACTAAGGTCCAACACCCTCGTTGACAGAGTGAATCGAATTCTTTTTGCATTGGTGGGAGCCAATCATTTGAGTTTTGCATAGCTTCCTGGTACGACTTTGGAATGTGTGTGTCTCCCCCTTTGATGGTGCTTGCTAAAACAACAACATTTGCCCATTCTTCAGCGTCATCTCGCGCCCGGTTTTCTTCCTTCTGGGATTCGAGGTGAAGCAATTGTTGCGCCGATGGCGTGCGAACCCGCGTTGAACGTCGGAGAATTGGCACTGGGGCAGCCGGTGTTATAGTAGGTGCAGGCGGGATGTCAGGTGCGGTTGGCGGAGTAGTTAGAGAGAGATTGGGAGGAGAGGTAGACACGCTAGGAGTGCCGTCGTCAGTTTCGGAACGGACCGTAATATCCGGCTCGAGGTCGGTATCAAAAATCGGGCCATCAGATTGCGGGGTAACCCCCGTAGTCCGTCGGGGAGATCCTTCCTCAAAAACAACATCCCTAACTGGATAAACTCCCCTCCTGGCAGGATCCCATACGCGATAACCCCGGCGTCCCAGATACCCAACAAATCGTCCCTCCCAGGCTTGCCGGCCAAGTTTTCCATTAACGCGGTCCAGATCGGTAACCCAAACCTTGCAACCCCAACGCCGTAAATGTGAAACATTCACTTTCCTCCCGTCCAGTTCATACCATTTCTCCCATGGGATGCGCCCCGGGTGACGGTTCGTCGGAATCATACCCCTAACATAGCAGTACGCTGACGATCCTTCTGCCCAGAAACGAGTATCAAGATCGGAGTCTTCTATCATAGCACGGACTCCGGAGATGATTGTCCCGTTTGCTCGCTCCACCTGACCATTAGCGGCTGAAGACGCCTTAGGGACTTTCTCGACAATAATCCCCCTCTCAGCGCACCAAGCATCCATCACTTTGTTATCGAACTCACGCCCCATGTCAACCCGGAAGACCTTGACTTTCCATCCCGTCTGACGTTCGGCCATTTTGACAAAATCCTGAACATATTTGAGAATTGACTGACTTTCTTTGTTCGAGGAAAAGTACGGGAACGGTATGCCGGTACCGTCATCACAGGCGAGAAGCATATAGTTTGCCCCCCCTAGACTCCTGGTTCGTGAGGGTCCCCAAAGGTCAAGGCTGACGCGATCCAAGGGTTCCGATGCCGGAATAACTATATCGTCAAAGGGGAGGCGTTTAGCCTTGGCAAACAGACACGGTTCGCATTTTCCACATAGCTCATAGTCAGTAACTTCGAGTCCATCAACCAGACCGCGTTTAGCCATTATTCTGATCATGTTGACATCAGCGTGGCCAAACCGAGCGTGCCACATAGCTAGGGAGCATGGATTGGAGCGTGATTTTCCGGACGAAGCAAGAACAATCGTCGAATCCGGAGACGTAACAGGTGCAGGTAAGGAGTCCAGACTATCGACAACATTGACGCGGTATAGGCTATTGCCGCTCCGTTTAGCAGCAAGATGCCCGTCAATAATGCACTTTCCTGAAGCAGGGTCCTTGACCATAATTCTACCGTTCCCCCATTCTCCACGAAGACCCTTCCTATCCAACGCCGGAATGGATACGAGGTTCATTCCGAAGGAAGGGGTGTGTTTTGCGGGGAATCGTAGACAATTGATCGACCCCTCATTCGTTCTTATAGAGATCTCGGCAATGCCATGTCCCTCAATGTTGAAGGAACCTCGACTTCCTTCTTCTGCCATTCGTCCTACTGACTTCTCCGGTGTATAGGTGATAAATCGACGACGGTCGCGAATGCACCAGTGCGTCGCAGCACTATCAAGATATGTGGGGACGTCATGGAAGTTGCTTTCATTACGGGTAGGTACAGCAAAGATTTCTACACTACCGCCATCGCTCCCCCTAATGTTCAGAACGGGATCAATTTCGCCTCCCAGTCTGGAAACAAGATGATCAAGGGGATTTATGCGAGGGGGTAGTGCAGCCGTACCATTGAAATCCTGATCGTCAAAATGATAGATGGTAGCGGCGGCAATAGCAGGAGCCGAGCTTTCGGTAACGATAGTTGTGGCAGCGGAGGATGGAGCTGACGTCTTGACAGGTTTCATACCCTTTGGAGCTTTATACCAACGGGGTCCTAGCCCTTCACGTCCCCCATTTCTAGCCCAGCACCCCTTCTTAGTGTGACCATTGCGATTGCAATTTTCGCAAATGATTCCGCTGGACACGGAAAGTGCGGTAGGTACTGTGGCATGGGAGGTAGGGTTAGACGACTCAACCATCATGTCGTATTCAAGTAGAACACGCTTGAGGTCAGGAAGGGGACGAGCACCGTGGGTTTGAAGGATCCACAAATACTCCTTGGAGAGGGAGGTAAGGAACCTTGTACGGAGGTCTTCGTCCTGGATGGAACATCCAACGTCGTTGGCGGCTTTACGGAGCGCCTCCAGGTTCTTGAAATACTCCTCAAACCGAGTTCCCGGCGTGTATTTGAACTGCTGGATGCGTTCCTTGGCAAGAGCTTGTGCCGCAGCAGAGTTAGTGTCAAATTCCCCGGTGAGCTTTCTCCACATTATGTTAGACGCCATATCTTCGGTAACTCCAATTGACCTAGGGTCTTGGATATTCTGATAGATTATACCTGCAAGACGCCCGTCTCTCAACTCCCACTCTTCAACAGATGGAGTACGAGAGTTAATAGGCGTAGCAGTAGGAATGGCGGGAGGAACACCTGCAGTACTAGCGGGGGGGGTAGGCTGTGCCGTGGAGCCGTCAAGATAACCGAGTAAACCGGTGGACCGGGCGACACTCTTCAAGTGGTCACGGAAACTGGCCCAGTTAGAGATACCGGTGAGCTGTCGGTCGTTGGGGAAGACGAGGAGATTCGGAAGAGAGTTGGGATTCGAGGACATTGTCGGAACTACGGTTTGTTGCACAATCTAGACAAAATGCGATTTCTGACTGCGAATCTGTCAAATATCCTATAGCGCCTATGTAAGTACACCGTACAACCTCAGAACGTAATAGAAGATCTCGTATACCTATAGCGCCTATGTAAGTACACCGTACAACTATAGGTAAGATCAATAAAAGAATGCAGAGACAAATATATGCACATACCCTCAGAACGTAATAGAAGATCTGAGGGATGTCTCGGCGTATCGACGTTTATATCTATGAAGAGGAGAAGGAAGAACAGAATAGGATAAAAGGGAAAAAGAATAGGAAAGACTCTCTGTCGACTCCGTAACCCCCTTGAAACTCTACGGAGACATACCTCGGAAGCATCCCAGCTTGAGGTATAATCCGATACTACAGGGCGCCACACTGAACGGTCATGTGTTCATTTACACATCCGCGTCATTCTTGACAGTTTTCACAGCTTCAAAGGCCTTACATCTAATGTGAATGAATGGGTCTAGCTGATATGAATAATGCCCTTGCCTCCCCCCTTCAAGCCCATCTCGCGCAATATCTCGTCGTTCGGCAGCCCCGCCCACTCCCACTCCCACTCCCAGTTACCAACGTCCTGCTTTTCCAACCTCTACCATTGAACCAACCCAACAATATCAGCCACAACCTCGATCTCCAACCCGCTCTGCTCCTCCTGTGGTCTTGATTGAGTCCGACTCTGATTCGGAGGACGACATTGAAAACAACGCCGGAACCGTCACGGAGCAGATATACCCAGGAAGCCAGTTTCCCGCATATGTTGTATACAGCGGAAAAGACGGAAGGCACGGGGTCTTCTACACATGGTAAAAGTTCTCTACTATTTTATCAAGCTGTATCTGACGACCGTTGTTCAGGAAAACCTTCCGAAACGTCCCAGGGCCAGAGACATCTGGGACCAAGAGGCCCATCATCATGTGGTCCGTTCATTCAGCAGCCGTCAGCTTGCCCACAAGTTTTATCAAGAGTTTGTCGATTCCGGAATCCCCCAGCTGCTCGCTGAGCAACAACCTTCTGCGGATGAACGCTTCATTGTCGTACAGGGTGTCAAACCTATGGCATGTAAGGATCGAAAGACGATGATTATGACAGGCTTGCAGTTTCGAGGTGGGGTTGTTTATCGTTTCAATGGTAGCATGTCAGACGCTTGGCAGGCCTTTCGGGACTACAAGAATCGTGGCGACGTCAGAGTCATTCATCCCTCAACCAAGGCCTTCTAGGTGTTATCTTGATTATCCGGATCGTCATCTAATATGCTCAATGTTATTATATTTTGTTTCAAAATGATATGCTACTATGATGGATTGATATAAATGTGTGATTCTCGAATGTTTCCGTCAAAGTTGAGCCGATTAAAAATCTTATTGGTATTTACATGGGGCTACAAGTCATCTAATAAGTTTAAGTACGTTTGCCATAAATTCTTCCTATGAGCTTCCCATTTTGCCCTCTGTTTGGGGGTAGCGCCCTCCTGGAAGCTCTTGTCCGACATGAAGTTGTTGTGCCTCCATCTGAAGAGACCGGAAGCATTGAAGAAGGTCATGGAGTATCGGCGTTCACGACGACTACGGATCGAGGTGTTGGAATGGCGAAGCCATGCAGAGGGGAGGAATGCTATACATCCGGGGGGAAACTCTATGACGAGCTTCAGATCCCAGATAATAAGGTGTCCGCCCCGCTTGTAGTCGTGTGTGCCATCGTTGTAAATAGCACATAGCCCAAGGTTGAGTGAATCTCGGTGGGGAACGGTGACGGCACGTTCGAAATTCAAGGACGACGAGGCGTAACAGCAGCCTGGAAAATTTAGATCAAGGTCGGGATCTTGGCTGCAAAGATCGCTGAGAACGTTGGAATATGTCACAAAGAGGTCTGACGGGACGGAGCGGGGGGTGCGGAGCGATGATGTGACAGATCAGAAGTGCAAGACGGCGGAGCAAGGCAGCAGAGCAGAGGCTTAAGCGGAGATAGCAGGCACTGGTCCCAACGACAAAGTTAATATAAAGAAGTATCTAGTACAGGCGGAGGCTTACCTGGTCCCAACGACAAAGAGGTCAAGATGGGGAACCAGGTGGTAGGTACTGGGCTTATATACGTATCGGAACAATAAGAGAGTCAGAACGAGTCAGAACGAGTCAGAACAAGGAAAAGGTGTAAAGACAATAGTGTGAGAGCGAGAGGTTGACAGCGCGGGAGTGAAGTGGAATAAAAGCGGTAAGTATGTGACAGTGTGAGAGCGAAGGTGAAGTCATGGGGGTGTAAGAACAATAACAGCAAATCGGAGTAGAGGTAGACAATAGCAAAGGAGACAATGGAGATAAGGGAATCGTACCGATGTAAGTATCTGTAAGTAAAGAGTCAGAGGAACGGTCATGTGATAAAGTGAAAATAAATCTAAGTCCTTTGTACGCTTCTTGACATTACCCCCCTCCTTATGCACCATCGTCCTCGATGATTATAGTCGCGGCGCCCTCGGGTGTTTTTTGTGGAAGCTCCGGACCATCTTTGGTGCGTGTTCTAGGTTTGCTGCCGGTTCCCATGAGTTGTTACCTGCGTCGTACCCTTTCCATTTCACAAGGTACTCAAGCCTTTTCCACCGAATACGGCTATCCAGGATGTTTTCAACCTCGTATTCCGGCTCGTCTTCTTCTTCGAGGTAAATTGGTTCTGGGGGTGCTGGTATTTCGCCGTTTACCTCGTTGCCTTTCCAGGGATAGAGTTTGTCGACGTGGAATACATTGTGGAGGCGGTCTAGTGACAGGGGTAGGTCGAGTCGGTAATCAAGGGGGCCCAGTTTTTCCAGGATTTCAAAGGGGCCGAGTTGTCGGTCGCCTAACTTCTCGCTGGATAACTGGAGATTGATGTCTTCTGCGCTAAGCCAGACCCGTCCTCCAACCTTGAATTGGTGTGCCTTTCGTTTTCCCCTCTCGAACTGTTCCTTCTGCTTCCGTTTTCCTAAGTGGAGAGCTGCTCCGGCATCCTGACGTGCTTCCCGCAATATCTGGATGCGATCATCCACCCCGGGGATGCCACTACGACGACCGACGGGGATGTTGAATAGAGGTTGGTAGCCGTAGGTGAGCTCGAAGGGGGAGATGCCGATTGCGGAGTGGGTGCGAGAATTGATGACAAATTCCGCCATCGGGAGGTGTTCGGCCCAGTCGTCCTGTCGTCGGTCTACGTAGAGGCGGAGATATTTTTCGACTTCCTGGTTCGCACGCTCGGTCTGGCCATTCGCTTGTGGGTGGTAGCCGGAGGTCATGTTTGATTTGATGCCGAGACGGGAGAGTAGGGTGCGCATCAGTTTTGCGGAGAACTGAGGGCCTCGATCGGAGACGAATCGGAGGGGGAGGCCATGAAGGCGGAAGATTTCACGATAGTAGAGGTCGGCAACTCCCTCGGCAGTGATATTGGTGGTGCAGGGGATGGCGTGAATCTGTTTTCCAAAGAGATCGGTGCAGACAAGAATGGCATCAAATCCGTTTGACTGAGGGAGTTGGGTGATGAGGTCGACGCCAACCTCCTCCCATAGGCCGTTCGGGACGTCGAGGGGATCTGTAACAGCATGGGGGTGACGGAGCGTTTTCTTTCGGGCGCAGATTTCACAACCTTCCACGTACTTTTCTACGAAGGAGCGTAGTGTTGGCCACCAGAAGTGGGTGCTGACCAAGTCCAGGGTGTTGTGAAGGCCGGGGTGTCCTGCGGTTGGTTGATCATGGCACTGTCGAAGTACTTCGGTTCGGAGGTCTTTGTCCGGGGGTACATACAAACGTCCGTGGTGGTAGATCAGCCCTTTGTCTTCTTCCCAGTCCGCTAAACCGTTTGCAAGTCGTTGCAAACCGTTCTTCCTTAACTTCTCCAGGCCTTCCAGTACTTCGGCTTCCTTCTGGGACGCTTGTCGGATTCGATCTTCCAAGGGGTTGACGAGGATGGTACGAGCGGCGCGGATGAAGTGCTCCGGTTTGAGGACAATTTGCTCTCGATTATCGTCTTCGTCTGAGATCTGATGCTGTGACATACGAGAGAGAGCGTCAGCCTGGGTATTCGATTTTCCGGATTGGTGAATCATGTGGAAGTCAAACCTCGAGAGCCAGAGGGCCCATCGCGCTTGTCGTCTACTGAGGTTTTGTGCGGTGCGCCAGAATTTGAGGTTTGAGTGGTCGGTGACGATTTCGAACGGTTCTGGTGCTCCTTCCAGGAAACTCCTCCAGTCTTTCAGGGCTTCGGTGATCGCTAGCATTTCTCGGTCGTAGATTTCGTAGTTTCTTTCGGCTGGTAGCATGGAAGAGGATCGAAAGGCAACCGGATGCCAGAGACCGTCGTCTTGTTTCTGCATGAGGGCACCTCCTGTAGCAAATCCTGAGGCGTCTACTTCAATACGTGTTGGTCGGTTGGGGTCCCACAGGCTTAGGATCGGAGCAGAGATAAAGGCGGAGCGTAAGGTTTCGAAGGCGTCCTGTTCCCGTGTTCCCCAGTCAAATCTGGTGTTCTTCTTGGTGAGGTCATTGAGTGGTCGGGCAATCTGAGCAAACTTTCGGATGAACCGGCGGTAGAAATTGGCGAAGCCCAGAAAACCTCGTACTTCGCGCAGGTTTCTGGGAGTGGCCCAGTCTCGAACCGCCGATACTTTAACGGGATCCATTCTCACCTCTCCTTCTTGGATTATCAGTCCCAGGTATTCGATTTGCCTTTGTTCAAACTTGCATTTTTCAGGACGGAGGTACAGATCGTTTTTCTGCAGTCTTGCCAGGACTTCTCGGACCACCTTGCGATGTTCTTCAAGATCGTTGGTGAATACGAGAATGTCGTCCAGATACACCGCTACCTTTCCTTCCGCAATCAAGTCTGTAAAGATCGAGTTCATCAAGGCTTGGAACGTTGCTGGGGAATTAGTGAGTCCGAAGAACATGACAAGGGGTTCAAACAGGCCTCGGTTTGTTACAAATGCTCCCTTCCATTCGTGACCCTCTTTTACTCGGATGTTGTTATATCCCCAGCGGACGTCCATGACGGTGAAGTGTCGGGCTCCTTGAAGGCGACTGATGATGTCAGCGATTAACGGAAGGGGATAACAATTTTTGACCGTGAACTGGTTGAGCTTGCGGTAGTCTTGGACGAAGCGTAACTTGCCGTCTTTCTTTTTGACGAAGAAGACAGGGGAGGCTAGCGGTGATTTGGATGGGCGGATATACCCCTTGCGTAGGTTTTCGCTCAGGAACTGGTCTAACTCCACCTGCTCATTTGGTGACATTGGATAAACCTTGGTGCGCATCGTCTCTGGTGCCCCTGGTACCAGATCGATCGCATGGTCCCAGGGTTTGTGAGCCGGTAGCCGTTCCGATGCCGTTTCGGAGAATACCTTTTTAAAGTCTCGGTACTGTTTAGGTACCATTTCTTCGAAAGTTTTGACGGGGTCTCCCTTGTGTGCCTCTTCTGCGAGCTGCTGTGAATAAGTGTACCCCGCAGCACACCATACTTCCTCCTGCGCGTTTTGGAGAATACCCCCTTGGACCCAGGAGCGACGAGTTGCCCTGTTTGCTCGGATCCGGCAAAGCGGGGGTTCTTCTTCAGCTGCCGGTTCCACCTCTGGCTCCGTGGCCCGTATTGTTTCTGCCTGCGGTTCGATTGAGAGACGGCCTTTCTCCCAATCAACTTTTGGGTTGACTTTACGAAGCCAGGGCAGGCCCAGTATGATCCCTTCAGTGCCTAGATCGGTGACGAGGAAGTCTGTCCAGCACTCCTGACTGTCCACTGTAAGTGCCAGACGCGCAAAGTGGGAGATTTGTCCGGCTTGGTTTTTGGTGCCGTCGATATTATAGATGTCAATGGGGTTTTTCAGCGGGAAGGTCCGTACTTTGTTTTGTTTGACGAATGCTCTGCTAATAAAAAGAGCGGTGGCTCCACAGTCCACCATGGCCGCGGTTGCTATGTCGTTGTTCTTGTCCCTCACTCTTACTTGAATACGGAAGTGGGAGGAACTCGGGTTTATTTCCAGCGTAGTCGATATGTTACATGTAGCGATGGAGTCATACGAGGAAATAGGGTACATAGCAAACCGTTCTGGGGGTACTCGCACTGCGGCGGAGTCGGGTACCCTCACAGAAAATCCGACGGCGGGGCCATGGCGTTGGCACGGTCAAGCAGCGACTGCAGCTGGGCGATCTGGGCGGCAAGATGGGCAGTGGAAGGGGGTGCAGGAGAGGGCGCGGCCTGAGGTGCCGGTATGGATGATGCAATCTGTACCTGCTCGTCTGGGAATAGGCTGAATGGGGCTCCGGTATTCGCAGAGACCTGTTGACGACGGGGCTGTTGTCGTTTTCCTCGTCCGCGCTCCAGACCCATGAACTTGTCCTGGCAAACCGATTCCAGATGACCCTTTCGTGCGCAGAAGTGGCAGGTTGCCTCCTTGTGGGTGCAGTTGCGCTTCTCATGACTTTGAGAACCACAGCCATAGCACCGTCCGCGCATGCGGGCCATGAAACCCTCTCGGGTATTTCCATTGCTGGGGCGGGTGCTATTGGCGTCAATCTCCATGGCGTAGGGGTCAGCGGGGGCGTGGGTAAAGGCCGAGGGGCGCTGAGAAGATCTGTCCTTCATGGAGGGGTCGCGGAGGAAAACGTCGATGGATATGGCACGTCGGATGGCTTCTTCCAGAGTGGGGGCTCGGCCTTGGGCGATGTTGACTATGACCAGGTTGCGTCGGATTTCCGGGAGTAGGCTGCTTTGAAAGCGTCCTAAGAGATCAGCGTCGGATAAGCCGGTTCTGCCTCCAACGTCCTTAAAATGCTGGGAGTACTCTGCCGCACTCTGGCCCTTTCCTTGGTGAATGGTCTCCATGGCAGCCCGGGCTTCCATCTCTGGATCGACTGATTCGAAACGGAGTTTGAATGCCGCTACAAAGTTGGGCCAAAGTCCGGCAAAGGGTACCCTTCCGTTATTGTATTCGTTCAGGTAGGGGGTGGCCCAGTCTGCCGCTTTATCTGTGAGGAAACCTAAGGCCGACTTGATGGTTTTACCGTGATTGTTCTTCAAGTCCGGCTGCTCTGAGGCCCAGGCTAAGAATTGCGCAAGGAAGCGTCGGGCTTCCGTACTGCTTTGACCTTTGAAAAGGTCCGGTTTGTTCATGCTGGATTTTGCAGCAGCTCGGCCGGATACTGCGGCAGTCAGGTTGGCAACCTGTTCTGCTAAGGCGTGGATGATTTGTTCGGTTGTCATAGGGGGCGGGGGAGCGGAGGAACTTCCTGGTTGGGCCGGCATGTCGTCTAGATCGATGGGTTCGTCTAGAGTAATGGGTTCGTCTAGATCAATGGGTTCGTCTGCGAAGAGCGGATTGTCCGGTTTCGTGGGGGCCGGGGTAGGCTTAGGCTGAGATGGCGGCGGTTTGTCTGCTCCAATGGGAAAAACTCGAAAGTTTCCTAGTCGGAGTACTTCTGGAGCGGTTCGATCGGTGGAGGCGTTAGGGCAGGGCTGGCGGTTACAGTCAATCCAGCGATTTTCGGTTTCTCGGAAATGGACAAGGGCGTGGTCACGGGAGTCAAAACCGTGGAGGCACTCGGAGCAGTCAAACTCGGGGGTAGACGTGATGGCAGCGGTTTGTGCGGGGACGGCCTAGGCAGTAGGCGGTCGGCGCAACAATAGGGATCTTGACCTAATGTCACAAAGAGGTCTGACGGGACGGAGCGGGGGTGCGGAGCGATGATGTGACAGATCAGAAGTGCAAGACGGCGGAACAAGGCAGCAGAGCAGAGGCTTAAGCGGAGATAGCAGGCACTGGTCCCAACGACAAAGTTAATATAAAGAAGTATCTAGTACAGGCGGAGGCTTACCTGGTCCCAACGACAAAGAGGTCAAGATGGGGAACCAGGTGG
Source organism: Collybiopsis confluens (assembly GCA_013368555.1). NCBI lineage: Eukaryota > Fungi > Basidiomycota > Agaricomycetes > Agaricales > Omphalotaceae > Collybiopsis > Collybiopsis confluens. The sequence goes on from JAACJN010000443.1 coordinate 22,094, forward strand.
TAGGTACTGGGCTTATATACGTATCGGAACAATAAGAGAGTCAGAACGAGTCAGGACAAGGAAAAGGTGTAAAGACAATAGTGTGAGAGCGAGAGGTTGACAGCGCGGGAATGAAGTGGAATAAAAGCGGTAAGTACGTGACAGTGTGAGAGCGAAGGTGAAGTCATGGGGGTGTAAGAACAATAACAGCGAATCGGAGTAGAGGTAGACAATAGCAAAGGAGACAATGGAGATAAGGGAATCGTACCGATGTAAGTATCTGTAAGTAAAGAGTCAGAGGAACGGTCATGTGATAAAGTGAAAATAAATCTAAGTCCTTTGTACGCTTCTTGACAGTGATTAGCTGATGAGCGCGGAGGGAAAAGAGAGCGCGACTATACCTGAGGCAGACGAAACAGTACTCCAAAGCGTGATGCATACCGTATTTGTCTGCAGCTTGAGCAACAGCAATCAGAGATTCGGGCGAAACACCTGACTCGAGTGGCGGAAGAGGTTGGTTAGGATAAGCAAAAAGGAAGAGGACTTCGAGCGTTTTGAATGCTCGACCAATTGCACTATCTCAGTTTTGTCTCCTATTAGGGAAGCTGGAGGAAATCCCGTCGACACGACATCCAAGTTGGCACTCTTGATGCGAAACAAGATATTATCTGCAGAACAAAACGTCACATCCCCGTCTTGGTCTGTATGAAAATCTTGAGTATCGACGAATAATAGCAAATTTTACTACGCACACAGTGTATGTAGCGTTTCTGCCATCTAGACGCGATCGCGATTGCAAACGGAGAAGAGTTGGATACAGTGGACACAATTTTGTCAAAGCCCGGATGTGCTTGAGGATGGCACGCGTCAGTCGACGACGAGACAAAGAGGCGAGAGATTGTTCACGTGCAATGAACGGACGATCAGCCCTTAAGCACCACGAATTCTACACCGGAAAAGGAAGCTCATATCTAATCATCGGCCGGCATGTAAGGTTGAGATTTTCCTTCTTCGGGGTGGATTCTGTGTGCGTGAGCGCTAATTGTCTACCCATTGCACGTGATGCACGTGAACAATCTCTTGCCTCTTCGTCCCAACCTACCATTGAATAAATGGATTCCAAACGTTTCGTCCTACCTACGTCGTCCTCGGCAAATCTTGCCAAGGTCAGGATGATTGTCATGAGTATATTATTATGTACTGAATGATTAACTAGACTAGGAAAAAAAGGGCTCCTAGCTATGCAAACGATGACTTTTGGCCAGAGTATCTGAAAGAGAAGCCCGGGCCTGTCAAAGACGGAGGGGAGCGCACCCATTCGTCATATCCCTACGCAGATTCCAGTGCAGAACGTAGCTTTGATCTTGTCAAGTCTTCCTCAAATGTTATCCAGGTCTTCGTAGGGTCCATTTTTTCTGCGTTTGCGACGTGCTCGAGGCTGGTCTGGTCTTTATCCAATGCCCTCGGTGGCTCAATAATTGTCATCTTCATCATTACCTCTTCGATCGGAGCCTTCATCCCTTCTGATATCCGATCCCACGTTCCCAGACCCTGCGCGAGGTTGTTGTGCCTTCTGGCTCGGGCACTTTGTATTGTACAGCGCCTACTTCTTCTCGATCTTTCCGTGGATTGCAAGGCTGCCGCTGAGCACAATCATTCACTCTGGGGTGGCCCTCTTCTGGGACAAGAAGTTTTCCGAACCTGTCCTGCAGTCGAGCCCCCGCCGACTGCTCCCGCAGATCTTTCTCCGCCACTTGGTGCGCTCAATCACACCGAAACTGATGCGGATTATGCCCTTGCCAACGACGGAGCCTATGTCATCAAGGCTCTTACATCTCCAACTGCAGGACTCAGACCTTTGTCACTACTGGAGAAAGTTGCAGCCGTAGCGAGAGGATACGATAAATCACAAATTCACATTAACCCCCCAGCATTGTTCTGGAGGACGGTCTCGACTCCGGATGTTGGAAATTCGAGGGCTCTCAAGGACACGTCGCCCTTTCGCTGACCAGTCCTATCCTCTGGCAGGGGTTTGGGCTTCATTTTCCGAAAAAACGCTCGCTCACCGATGAGACGATTCGCCAGGCGCCAAAGGATATTCTTTTGTGGGCACTTGTCTTGAAAGCGGAGGTTGAAGAAAGGAATATTGGCGATCTCGTTGGGTGGGAGCACTTTGTCGTCCTCAATAGGCTAGTGGATTCCAAGCAGTTCAATGCCACTGTAGCGTTTCTACCCGTGGCAAATCTGACCTTCAATATGCTCGCAACACGTCGGTTTTGGCAGATACAGTCTCCGGTCAAGACTTCGGCGGTCCTGGTAGAAGTGTTGGATAATTGGGGAGATTACGCCACCTGCCTACGCGGCCTGTCCATCTACGGTACGACCGTGTAGCTAGATCTGTGAGCCATGGTGCACTGTGTAATATATGTGGTAAATATCATAACTATTGGATGTTCTGTAATTTTGATATATAACAATAAACGTAAACTGTACCATACTTGTCGTCGCATTCATCGCAAGGCCCGTGAGCAGTTGTACTCTGGCTATATAACACCCCCATACCGCTCAGCTCCTGACGGGCTTGTCCGTAAACACTCATTGTTATTTTATTATCAATCTTCCCAATTTGGTGTAGAATCCCTCTGCGTGCGACGGGCAACTTCGATCGTGGGAATCTTTTCCGTTCTCTTCGACCTACATTCATGTGTACTTTTCCCAATTGGTCCAGATCAACGCCCAAACCTGGACAGTTATTCATGCTGGGCACAATCAGTCTTTGTAGTCTTTGACCTTTATGACTGATCCCACGTGCCAGAACGCTATAAAATGCATGTGGGCGCGCTTCTTGCGATTGTAACCGGTCTTCACCTCTCTCTTCACGCTTTTCGTGTGTCTTGTATTCTCATCCTGCACAATGCCCGCCAAACAAATTGCCATGACCGTCTTCTTCAGTCCTTCACAAACGACGCGTGTCCGGCTTCCATCGGTCGAACCACTCATCGTAGAAAACAGGTTAGTTGCCACCGAATTCCGATTCACTGTACTAACCGCCTTTTCAGAACTAACAATCCATGGCCGGCGCAGCATCAAATGATATTACCGAATACTCCAAATAGGACGACGACGCCAAGAACGCCATCCCGAATACCCCATTCTCAAACAGCGTATTACAATTCAACCAGTTCTAGGCGTTCTGTCACAGCCGCGTATGCATTCTGCCCCTCTGTTTCTATTAACGCCGATACTAGTCTTTGCAGCCCTTTCGGTCACTCTCAGCGCAGACTGTCAAAGAAAGATTCTGATAATTCCCTCTCTGACTTGGTGTTTTTCGACGATGTCGATAATCGTCGTGATTCCCATGCTATCTCCCGAAAGCCATTTCCGAAAACGCATGACCGTACTCAAACCTCTCAGCGTTCCGGCAACGGTAGTGGTAACGTCAGGTCAGTGCAGTGACACTCATCTGCGTTTACCGCTGAGATTCAGCTTGTTTTCATAGTGCTTTGCGTCGCTTCAAGAGTAAAGCCTCTCTAGCTGAATCCAGTGGCTCTCTTTCCGATTCTCTTCCTTCCGTCGATCTCGGTATCCACCGAGGTATGAATCCCGAAACTCCGCCCTCCGTTCGCTTCCTATACGCGCAGAGCGACTATCATTATCGACACTGCGAAGCTGGAAAGGTTGCAACACGTTGGTACCTATGCAGAACTCCAGGACCACTCGACCATCCCCCGTACCTCCTCCAAATCACCCCGGGCTTCGTCATAACGACCTATTTTTTTATATCAATACGCAAAGGGAAACTGAGCATCAGGATCGTCCCCCCAAAACAAACGGAGTCCCTACCGCTTTACTTTACGTCAAGACGTGGGTATGGGACGGACCCGAGCGCGGTTGGCAGCTGATGGTATATGGTCAACAACGCGAGGTCGATGGGCATCAGATGTGTCTTTCTTTCTATCGTAGGAAAGTAGAACCTGCTTGGGTGATTCCAAAGGTGATGCGGCGGTCTTTACCAAAGTAGCCGTGACTGGCTTCGTCTCTGTACCTGTACCTATAGCTATATAATTTGTGAACGAAAATTTTAGGTGTTATCTTATCAGCCACTTTCCATATCTGGTGTAGAATCCGTCTGCGTGCCGCTGATTATGCAATTTCTGCCATGTGATCCGCTTTCTGCTAATTTGTCCACAACGCCCGTGGCCATGGTCAAGGTATTCATACCCTTTGTAGTCCCGATTCGTATACAGTCGACCGCAATTCATGGAGTGCACCAAGAGTCTTTGTCTACGAGGAGAGTATAAGATCTCGGCGTGATTCTTCCCTTCGTATGTGTTATTGTTTTTACCCCATCTCAGCCAGTGACACCCTGTAGATGAATGCAACACCTCAAAC
>JAACJN010000444.1:0-26374 GCA_013368555.1 Collybiopsis confluens
TCTCCAGTTTCTTGCTATACATTCTCTTATTGGAACCGCGCTGACAGCGGTAACGCGAAATGGGTTTAGTGTGTCCCAGGACCGGATACATCGGGCTCACCCATTTCTTTCGTAGTACCCGGTTCTGCTTCAATTGTTGCTCGCATCACGCGCTTACATAAGGCCAACTTTTCTTCAAGTACCGTACCTTTTCAAGCTTTGTGTGTTCGTTCACCCACATGGCTTTCGAAGTCCTGGATTCATTCTCAGCGGTTCGCTTTACTCAATCAATATGGGACCTACTTCAGCGAAATGTAACACTTGTTACGGTCGCCACTGTTATCTGTTCACTGGTCTCTCTTGGGCGCTATGTTAACAGTCCGTGGAGACGACTCCCTCCCGGTCCAAGAGGCTTACCATTCCTTGGAAATGCTCTCGATTTGAGTCAACACCAATGGCTGAAATTTACAGAGTGGAGGAAAGACTACGGTGAGTTTATCTTAGACCTTGAGAGCGTTGATATTAATTCAACAATGGTTGTTCAACAGGTGAAATTGTCTATGTCAGCGCACTTGGTCAGCCCATAATAGTCCTCAACTCCCAGAAGGTTGCTGCAGATTTGCTCGACCGTCGTGCTGCGATCTATTCCGATCGTCCACGCAACATTGTGGCGTCAGAAATCATGACGGAGGGTCTACTCATCCGTTTTTTCGCGTTATGGTGATATGTGAGTTTTTGTTGAGCCTAGCTGACTATGGCCTTCTGAGGACAGAACTACAACAGTTGGCGTCGAATGCGAAAAGCGGCACACGAGGCACTAAACAAGGGCATCTCCCCCAATTATATGGAAAGCCAGTTGACTGAGGGCATTCTTCTCACTCAGGCTATGATAAACCAGCCTCAGCAGTGGCCTCATCATATCAAAACGTGCAGCAGCGTCCTTCATCATGGGTGTCGTCTACGACAAGCCTCCCATCAAAGATGCAGAAGATCCCGCGGTGACTAAGATCAACGATTTTGTTTCGCGCCTCACGCGTTCAGCACTCCCTGGTGGTGAGTAGCCTTCCCTTTTCAAGTACGATGTATCCTGAGAGATACGTATTAGCGCACTACGTGGAATTTATGCCTTGGTTGCGACACGCTCCAGCTTGGTAAGTACACTGGAAGGAAGTTACAGTCCGCGATTAAAACTAACTTACCTTGCTATTCTGAAGGCAGCTAAATGGAAGCGTCGAGCCATCGAGTGGAACAAGATGGATTCCAAGATGTTCATTGGTCTATTCAATGAAGTACGCGACAAAATGGTTCGTATAGCCTTTTCTTGCGTCCGATTTTGTCGACTGATTTTTTTTCTTTCGTTTTAGGACAAGGGAGACGAGCGGTTCAGTCTTACTGCGTCCCTAATTAAAGACAGCGGCCGCAACAATCTCTCCGTGTCCGAGAACGCGTGTTAGCTGGCACAATGTAGTATGTACCAAGTATTTTTTCTTCTTCAAGTTTGATTTCCTCAAACCATACGTCACCTAGTGCGGGAGGTGCTGAAACTACGGCCGGGGTACTGACGGCAAGTTTCTTTTGTCTATGTCCACGACACCGTATTGATTTAATCTACATCAGTGGTTTATGTTGGCAATGATCGCGTATCCCGAGACTCAGCGGCGTGCACAAGCTGAACTTGATGCCATAGTGGGACGAACTCGTATCCCCACCTTTGCCGATCGGGATCATCTTCCATACATCGGTGCAATGATTAAGGAAATCCTCCGCTGGCACCCAGTGGACCCAATTGGCCTTCCTCACCAATCTATTGAAGATGACTGGTACAATGGCTACTTTATCCCAAGGGCAGCATCTGTATTGCAAATGTCTGGCATCTCAACCGTGATCCTGACATCTACGGACCGGATGCACACCATTTCAATCCCTCTCGCCACCTAGACGAGAAAGGCGCTCCTATACCAGGGATTCCGGATACAAAGGTAAGATGCATAAATCTTTGGATGGATCTACAGATGTTTAATCTATTTCTTTAGGAAGAAAATCATGTAACCTACGGTTTCGGAAGGAGACTTTGCGTCGGACGTCATGTTGCCAACCAGTCTTTGTTCATCGACATCGCTCTCATGTTATGGGCTCTTAATATCGAGAACCCTATAGACGCAAACGGCAAGCCAGCTCCTATCGACGTTGACGGCTTCATCGATGATGGTCTTGTCATGTACGTACCTTCTGATGTTTTCAAACACGAGTCACAGCTCACAGATCCTTTTATTTCCTTTAGGCGGCCTGCTCCTTTCGAGGTCAAGCTTTCTCCTCGCTTCCTGGAGGCTCCGATGATCATTGACCACGAAAAAGAGCTCAAAGAGTGGCGCTAATGTGTCGGGCCTAAATAGAGACGTTCTATAGTTAATTTACTTACATTTTTACTCTATACATATCTGGTTGATAGAGAGGTCTTAGAGAGGTCGGACTCGGAATATCCAAGTGAACACTTCTCAGATTGGAAATTAAAGTATACAATGGCTGGATTTGCACCACTTTGAATCCCATAACCCCAAATCCTTTGAGGGATTAGCGCGATTAGATGTAGAGGTGCGGCGGTCGGTAGCGTCAGAGCGAAAACAGCCAGATCATACTTGGCGCTTTTCTCTTGCTTTTGAATTTCTGGAGGGCTGAGTTTACTATCCCCGGCTCCCTTCCAAATTTGAGCCCACTATTTTCGATGCACTCCATGATTTGCTCTCGTCGCTTGGGTCATGGCTATTCACCCATACCCTGTTTTTGATTGAGTAGACAGAAAATATACCTTTGTTCTAGGAGTAAGTGGCCGCGGACTCATCACGCATTCACAAATTTTCGTTGAAAAAAGTTATTTTTTCATATATATACTTAAATCGACTCAGAATTGATTAAGAACTTCACTTTAGAATAGTCTGAAAAATGCTTTTTCTTCGGAGGGGAAAATGGCCTCCGAAAAAGTGTCAACGAACAGACCAACCGCTTTGTATGAACGCTTCAGTGTCCGTATGAGCGGTCATGTCATCAACAATGCGAGCGGCTGGAGACTCAAGCTTAGCCATTTTCCAGGCTTAAATTTCAACTGGAAAAGGGTGCCACTGCAGCTCCACACGGTGCTTGATACTGATTTAGTAAACCTAAGTTTAGAAGGCCCGCCAGGCCCTGGACCAGCCTGAGTCATCAAATTTTTCTACACCCTATTCCTTGTTATTGTAAGTTCTGCACCATGAATGTAACTCGGTGTTGGAGTAGCTATGGGCTGTCCGGGATACTAGCTCTGGGTTGTGGGGTGGTACATGATGTATATAATGCTTAGTTCATACATGCTAGTACTTTGGCGGCCTGTGAGTCAAAGTTGTTTCTTAGTAACTTGATGAGTGAATGATATTCTTATCCATTACTATCACTGGTGAGAATTTTTTGGACGTGAAAGTTGTACTCGTTGTTGTGATTAAGTCGAACTACTTACCTTGGGGTTGTCGGATGAGGCAAACTAAGTTGTAAAATTGAAACACTCCTTTAGAATCTTATGTCAAATTTTGTCACCTCTACATTTGACAAAATGCCAGTGTGTTGAAATGCAACGTTGGAACTTGGACACATAGGTAAGTCTTCTAGTTTTTCTTAATCTTGTTGCTGTATTCAAAGAAATAGACGAGGTGCTTCAAGTTGGGAGGGCAGATGCAATTACCACCCAGCCCAAAGAATATAATGGTACTGGGCATGGGTAAATCAATTACTCCGACTCTACTCGTGAATCTACAAATATACTAGATAGGCATAGTTACCAGCATAGATCAATTGATGAACAGTGATAGAACAAAACGTGATTAACTGACTTGAAAATCCTTGTGTACTATATAACTTCTTGGGCTACTTGTTAAGTGGGTTGCGAGCCCTGATCTCTGCACCTTTATAGTATATCCAGATGGGAAACGGAATGCCAAGAACAATAGCTAGACCTCCTAGCAGGGAGTTTCCACCACCATCTCCAAGCGCATCAAACATCTGTTGACCAAAAAGTGGAAATATAAAACCAAAAATTGACCGCAGTACCTGATGAGTAGATTTAAAAAATGCTAGATATGAATTTCAAAGACAGTGCTTACTGATGCTGCAGCCAGTGCTGAGGCAGCATACGTGAATGCATCCACCAGGTAGAGCTGGATCGGTAGGCTATAAATATAAATATATTTAACACATCAAAATTATGCGGGACTATGGTAAACTTACAAGGCAGTCATGAATCCAAAGGCAAATATCGCAGTGCCAATGATAGGCATTATCCAGTGAAGGCGGGCTTCAGCCGACCAACCATACCAGCTATCAAGTATAGATTAGAGTGTGCGACTCTAAGATTATTGCAAATTAAAGAAGCTTACAATAACCCAACTGGAGTAAAGAAGGACCCAAAGATAAGTGCAGGTATTCTCATCTCTGGAGTTCCTACTCCTCCATTTCTGGCGGAAAGCTAGAGAAGAGGTGTTCGGAACTTGAAGAATCCTCGCGCAATAAGTAAAATGGATGTACTATTTACCTTGGCGTATATTACATTTCCCACATATGCACCAATCAGAGTAGCGAGGAAAAAGCCAATCCCAAGTCCAAGATATGCAAGTCCAGATGTGCCGGTGTTGAAGTGGTAAACATTTAGGTAGAGGGCTAAAAAAAAAAAAATCAACATCTCAGGCCATCTTTGAACCAGCGCATTGTAAAACCGCTTACCGGAAAATGTAGTAAACATCAAATAGTAGATCCCTAATGAGAACAAAAGGATTATTAGCATTTTCCAGTACTTGAATCTATTCAGTCTTCAAGTTACCATATATCAGGGACATATAAAGACTAAGGATGAAACAAAGGAAACTTCGAGTTAATAAAATGAGAGGTCTTGAAAAGTTTTCCCAAATCATGCTGGATATCGATTGGGTTGAATTTGGAGAAGTAGTATATGTGTTCGAAGATTGTCTCCGTCCCTGTCTCTGTTGAACCACAGGTCCATAGGTTTCTCGCAGGAAGGGAATGCCAACAGCCCCAAAGATACCTGCTAAGGCAGCAATTGTGACAAAAATCCACTTGAACCCAATGGTCTGCGTTATAAATCCTCCTGTTCAAAAACGTGAGATGTGGCAAAATGTTGCAGATATATATGTAGTTACCTGCAATAGGTCCAACTACAGGTCCTGTTTGAGATATAGAGCATTAGCCAAGAATGGCGCATGAGTTCATAACATGAAATACATACCGATCTAGACTCCATCTAAGTAGCATTCAGGTAACAAAATATGACTAGCTAAACTCACCAGTGGACCAAGAGTGTACAGCGCCATCGCGGAAGCCCGACTTTCCGGAGGAAATAGATCACCTGTAGTGGAACGCTTTGTTTAGATTGTTCCAACATAATTCAAGTTATTCCACTACTTACTGACGGTTCCTCCTCCACAAGCAATAGGCGCACTGCCTGCAAGACCAGCTGCCAGTGGTAGTAAAACGATGAGGCACGATCTTGATCATTCTGAAGAATATTAGTTGAAAAGGCTTACATAGAAATCGAAATCCAATCAGCGTATTTGTGTTGGGGGAAAACGCACAGCCGAGACTAAAAGCGATGAAAGCCAAATTTCCTGCATGCAAAACCCAGGTTCTTCCGTATACCTCAGAGAGAGGAGCAAAAATGAGGGGTCCGAAGGCAAAGGAGATGAGGAATACGCTGAGAGTCATTGAAAGAAGCGTATCATTGGTGATACCGTAGTGTAGAGCTATTTGAGGTAGTGCGGGCCCCATCATCGAACTTGCTGTCGGCGGTACAAAGTTATATGCAGCGACCTATAAATTCATGCAAAGGATCGATATCTACTTGGAACTTGAAGAACATTTTACACCGTACCACCGAGGTCATAAGCCATTTCTAAAGTCTACTATGAGCTACTCGGAGGCCTCATACTAGGAAGGAAGTTCAATCTGCTCACCTTCCCTGGACTCCAGTTTCTTGGGTTCACGGGATCTGATTCCCATAAAGCGGCGGTATTGTCCTCCTTGGCGGTGTGTGCGGCAACTTGAATGACCTCGACCGTTTGAGTCTTTTCGATCTTGGCTTGATTGGAAAAGACTTTGGACTCGGAGTCCGAGTCAACAATTGTGTGTGGTTCGTCCTCTGGCATGATGGGATGTTGGCCAGCAGGGATTGATAGGGAAGGTGAAAAATTAAAGATGGGGAGAATTAAAGATAGATGGATGCAGCGCGACACCGGTATATCAAACTCTGAGTCAGCTGAATGCTATGCGCCAGTCGACCACAACTCTATTGGAACCTCAATGTAGATATTAGGTAATACGAGCACAGGTGGGAATGAGCTTTTTGGGTAAAGTCGGGCGTCTCGGGATGTTTGACTAAAGGCTAAAGATGTCGATGAAGCTTGGCTACGAGCAGATCCTACTTTTGGCTGAAAATGCATGTTTGCGCATGCATAATCGTTCTGAGACTCGAGAGCTTTTCGTGGACCGAACCGAACCGCGGCAGCTGTTGCACAGCGTGTATTCCCGCAATAGAAGAACCAGGGTTGTGTAAATGATAATTTCCCCGGATATGTACTTTGGAGCGAGTTACCTTAGTCACCAATGCTTTCTTTAGTGGTGGGATTTGTCGAAAATAAGTGCACCGGCTTTACAGCGGTTTGCATATCTAATGACAGTCGACGAGTTGTCAACGCGTTTTGAGATATATATATGAAGAATAGAATTCAAAGCCGACTTCAAGTTGCCTACATACAACCGCCCAATGTCCCATTGGCTAGAGACAAGATTTTAAAGTCCGAGTTTTATATTTTTACATTTTCTCACCCCGATGGGGCATGCGTTGATGTCGACTGCCATCATTAGATTACGCAAAATTGCTGTAAAGTTGTGCATTTTGGGCTATTGAACCATGCCTGGAATGCCCGATTTGGGTTATTTAAGCCAAAACGGGCTTATTTTTTGACAGCTCATTAAACCTAATCGAGGTTAAATAAGCCAAATTGGGATGCTGACATAGCGATCAAAAACAAGCCGGATTTGGAAGCATAATGTTCTGCATACCCGCCGTACCCGCCGTACCGTAAAATGTTGATACTTCTTTACTTTTATGAAAGATTTCATGGAAAATTTGCTATTATAGCTGTATCATAGTCTTGTGCACTTGAGAAGTACTGAAAATGGATTTTTTGAGAGCTATTGTAGACACAACTAGGCCGCCATTGGTAGTACCCTACACTAGTGCTTAATACACAGTGCACACACACCAACACCATATAGATACAGTTAAAAGAGCTTTTGGACTGAAACAGCATTTAGCATACCATAAAAATTTTATTCAAGTGTACTAGAGCATTATATTCAACGACTCTGTATGCATGGGGCAGCTGTGGTGGCAGAGAAAAAAAAATCACTCTCATGTTGGTCAGTGGTCATGTATCTTGAACTTCTGAGTCAAGTTTAATAGTATAAACTTGGACCTGTTACTGTCCAAATGAAGGTGCTATGGGTGATTCTACTCTTGAAAAATTAAAAACTTAAAAACATACTAAATCGATCACAGCTAGGTACATCGGACATTTGCCTAATATCTATCCTCATAGCCGCCCCAACTTGAAGCTTGTGTGGACTTCGATAGAGTCCAAAAGAACCACTTAAATGGCCTTGTTACTTTTTTTGATAAAAAGCGTGCAGCGCATGGATTGAACTCTCATTGCAAGTGACAAAACAATTACATAATGGCGTATAGGCGACATTAACCACTAGACTACATTGCAATCAATTTGATAGATATTAAAAAAGATAGATAGCAGCGGTGATTTAATTTTTGATTTTTTCGGCCCGATTCCAGCCATGGCAACATAGCCGCATTTTGAGCCATCTTGGACACCCAGACAGATTGTTTCAAGAATTCCTCAGTATCCAAAGCTGCAGTGCTCCATACCTACGGGCATTGTCTCTAACTGGGGTAAAGATACAAACTGAAAACAAAGGTTTATAGCATTTGAATATATTTGGAGAAGAATAACGATTGGCTCAAAGGCAATTAATCGGACTGGCAATTTTTGCAAAGGATAAGAGCGCTCCTGCCTTCAAATACTGGTAAGTAATCAAGTTCCCGGCCCGACATCGGATCATCAGGTTCCTTATGCTCAACTGCGTGGTTGATAGACGTGAGATTGATTCTGATTGAATATCAGGGACGGTCAAAAGTAGGGCGATTATACATACATAGCCCGATTTTTTTTTGGACGGGCGCGACTCCGTTTGACGAGACCCGTGAATGTCAATCGTGACCCACATGATTTTCGAAATTCTACTGTCGCCCTAGTAGTACTTTGACGGTACCTATTGATTCTGATTGAATATAGTAGTCATTTTCTGTCGCGTAAAAGGCGACAAGACCCCCTTCCGAACCAGTATCGCCTAGTGCTTCTCAGAAATTCCCACTCATGAGGTTGTCATCCATCAAGACTCGGGCATCATCGACATCTTTTCTACCGTCCTTTCTCTTATTTCCTACTACTGCTACTACTACTACAAGCCATGTATGCAACGTTACTCGTGTTCGGTTTACGACCAGTGCGCCGGTCCCAGCAAAACTTAGGGTGAAGCAGCTGCAGATAAGTCCCTTGACTCCTACAGCACTGCAAGGTCAACAAAAGCTAGAACTTTGTGACGGAAATGACTTATTACTTCAGTATCCGGTAAGTTGGAATCTTTCATTACGCTTGAGCTTACGTTTCATTAAATCAAGTTGGCTCTATGATCTAGCGTTCCTCCTTGCATGTTCTTCCTGGACGTGTGGACGTCGGTCGATTTTCTCTTGCACTATCAAGGACGCTGGCACTATTTCCAACCGCAGCAGGAAAGCTTCGAAGGAATGGAGACGATTGGCATGTAAAGTTTTTTTGTCTTGCTCTTTGTCGTCCCGCTTTGCCCCTCATTATATGCATTGTTACTAGATTGAGTTGAGCAACTCTTCGGTTCCGCTGACTATTGAAGGACCCTCGTCCGAGTCCGAGTCATCATCATCATCTCCTACTACTACAACTACCTTTCCAATACCTCCCTCTCGAGCTCATTTCGTGGTTCAGCCTGACGAGTACATAACCCCTTTCATTGATCCCATCGACTATGTTGGTTCTATGCAAGGAAAAGAGTCTTCCTTGATTTCCCTCAAGTTGACGGAGCTTTCCGATGGTAAAACAGTGTTTGGTTTGAGCTTCAATCATGTATTAGGTGAGCTTTGAGCTTTTTATCTTTCTGCGGTTGACAAGTTCCGCTCAAAAGATGTCCAGGCGACGGAAATACGGTCACGAGGTTCACACATATGCTATCGACGCTCTATGCGTCGGAGGAACAGCAGATTCTAGATCTCGAGTCTCTTCCATCTTCATGTCCACCCGCTCCGACATTTTACAAACGCAAGCACGAGCCTCTTCCGTCCCCTTTTGATCCAGAGGGACTCGCGCTGGTCCGTAAATATGCACCGCAGGTAGAGAAGAGTTTTCCGCTGGAACAGGTCCTAGAGAAGTTTCAAAAGGATAATCAAGAGACGGAAGTTGTAGAGATGTTGTTTAGTGAAGAGGAGATTGACGCTCTATGGACGTTAGCCCGGCAAGTTCCGAATAAAGATGCTGCTGCTGCGAGTCTCAAGATCACCAAAAATGATGCGCTGTCAGCTTATCTGGTCACTCTTTTCGAGAGGGCGTTGGGTGAACGGCAACATACAGTTATGACGATTCTGAATGTGAGTCGCGTAGTATGACTGACTTGATCAATTTCCCGAGAGCCTTGAATGTTTGTTTTTTTGTTTTCTTTCGTAGCTTCGACACCAATCCCCGCCTACTGAAGAGAAAGATCTATGGCTACACCCTACAGTTGCTGGATGTCCAACCGCGATTGTACATACCTCCATTGGCCATCTCAACGCGGCACCTCAAAACCACGACGATTTCGCTCAAGTTTTGCACGATATTGCGATAGAACTCCGAAAGACCAATAAAGCAGCTCGTGACCCTCACTTTGTTTCCCAGTATCTGCGAGTTGTCAGTGCTCAGTACATCAAGGGATGCAATGATTCAAGATTCTACGTATATCCTGACGAAGGTGGTATCCTTATCAATTCGATAATGCGGTGAGTGAAACTGTGAATGAAATGATGGAGTAGTTACCGTTTTGACGCCTTTTTTTTTATTTAAAAAAAAATCATTCGTTAACAGAGAAGACCGTAACAAACTTGCACATTTTGGATTTGAAGGCCGCACACAGTTCTACACCGACACCTCTGTACACCGGATTCCACGGATTCACCCTGCCAATCCTGTTATCATCGCCTCAGAAACCTCTACCAGTCAGGCCTGGAATGACCACTCAGGCGCTGTCGTTGTCAATTATCGTATTCGACGAGACGCGAAGGAAATCACGACGGATACGAAAGAAAGAGATATGCGGATGCTCACTGGTTCGATAAAACATTAGGATACATACGATCTTCAAGTCGTTACTGGTAAATAAGTAGGGTAAATGAAATGAGAATAATTAGATGCACTGCAGTACTTCTGGAGCTCAATGCTTTAACTGAAACGCATATAGGGTTCTCCTAACGTCTCCTTCGTTAGGACAAGGGTATGACTTTTTGAATTTATTTTATCATTTCACTGTTCGAAAATCGTAACTTTTTCTTGAAATTTTCTACTTTCTACTGTATGTAGTCGCTGTCAACGTGGTCGATTTACCCTGACAACTGCTGGATTGCGATTCTGTTTTAGAAATGGCGCAGGATTGTGGCAAATGCTGATTCACCTCACGTTTTTTTTTTTTTTTTGCGACGATTCGCATCAACTTGGTCCAGATGCTATCATGTAGACTTTGAGGCGCTCAGTTACCGGAGTGGCGCAACGCGACGAACACAATAATTTTTTGGACCCGGGTCGTGCGCGTTGACCGCGACTATCTTCTTGTGACTTGTTCGGTATCTTTTGCAAAACAGCTGCAAAGATGCCTAATCAACGACGATCTGAACCCGGCTAATCGATAGTCACTGAATCTAGATTGTGGGGCCTAGCCTTGCCGGAGAATTGAAAGAACAAACCGACTCTGGTTCAACTCTGGTTCAACTCCCCAAGTTGCAGCCGGTTCCAGATCGGGTTTCGATCAAATTAAATCTCGACCAAGCCAAAAAATATATTTTTAGATTTGATCGAACACTGGGTGTTATTTGTTTTCTAACAATTGGCGTGAATCAGATATGCAATATGCAATGCTAATGAGGCTCGGATGAATTTGAATGAATGTAACCGAAATCACATATTGTTCGGATGAATTGGGCGCTAAAGCGCTAACAGCTAACAACATCAAGGGTACATAAATGGCAAATGCCCTCATCGATAATCCGAAGTGGATCCGGGAGGATGAGAAGTGGCCGTCAACACCGGGATAAAAAAAAATTGCTCACAAAGATACCTCTGCCGGCAACATCGGGATGTAAGGGGTGGAAAGACAGTAATCCGTGTTCTCCAAGCCCGCTGACTGAGGTCAATCCCCGAATAACCCCGTCCTTCAAACAAAAGGTCTTTTTTTGCACCAACTATATATCAGGGCCCACCAATCCAATCAATGATCAAGTCACGCAATGTCACCTCTTCAACCTCTCGCCCCACCCCCAACCAAACTCGGTCGATATCGGCAACTTAGCCCTCGAGCGGCCATCCATGTTTCCCCGCTCTCACTCGGTGGAATGAGCCTTGGCGATAAATGGGACCTCGGCGAGATGAACAAAGAGTCTTCGATAAAACTCCTCGATGCGTATTACGACGCTGGTGGTAATTTCATTGATACAGCCAACTTTTAGTATGTGTTCCAGCATGATCATTTCTCAATAAACTCACATCGGGATGAAACATAGCCAGGACGGATCGTCTGAAGAGGTGATTGGAGAATGGATGGTCAAGCGGAAAAATCGTGATCAGATGGTCATCGCGACCAAGGTAAGACAAGACAATCATTAATTAACCTTCAAAAATTCATTGGGATTGAACACAACGATATTCTATCTACAGTACACCAATTATACTCATAACGGGAACCCAGACATTGCCCAACGTGTCAACTATACTGGCAGCAATATTAAATCCATGAAACTGAGTTTGGAATCCAGTCTGGAGCGACTCCAAACGACTTATATCGATGTTTTCTACGTTCATTGGTGGGATGGCTACACTCTTGTTGAAGAGATGATGGACGGACTTCATAACCTTGTCGTTTCTGGCAAAGTCCTCTACCTCGTAAGTCGTACTACTACCCAAACTTTATCGTCTCGAATATTTGTGTTTTTTTTTTTTTTCACAAGGTGGGATTTATCTAATTTTTTTTAAAAAAATTTTTCTAGGGCGTATCGAACTTTCCAGCTTGGTTAGTTGCAAAGGCCAATGGATATGCGCGTGCGAATGGCAAGACGCCCTTTGTAGTGTATCAAGGAGAATACTCTATTCTCAAACGAGATTTGGAGGCTGAAATTATTCCCATGTGTCAGCATGAAGGTAAATATTCAAGTTCAAATTCCCAATCAAAAAGTGTACGCTTTCCTTACCCGCATAAATCACCCAGATATGGGAGTTATTGCTTATGGAACTCTTGCTTCTGGACGTATCAGGACCACTGAGGAAGAAAACCGCCGGATACAGTCCGGAGAAGGTGGTAGGTCTCTGATGCGCCCGGATTGGCAACGTCGACCCGAGGAAGTCAAAGTGTGCGACGGGCTTGAAGAACTCGCGAAAAAGATTGGAGCGAAGAGTATCGGAGCGGGTATGTCTCCCATCTTTCTGGAAAAGAAAGAAAGAAATTAACGTTGGCTTAGTCGCGATTGCGTATGCGCTTCAGAAATCCCAATACTTTTTCCCGATCCTCGGTGGACGTAAAGTCGAACATCTTTTGCAGAACCTCGAGGCGTTGGATATCACACTTACACCTGAACATATCAAATTCTTGGATGACTTGAACCCGTTGAAGCTTGGGTTCCCTTATAATATCTTTGTGAGTTGTCCATTTCAAAAAAAAAATAATGTAGTCCTTCGATTAACTGATTTGGGATAAATACGGCACAGGGTCTACGAGGTTATCCATTTGTCTTTACTGCACATGCCCATCTCGATGGTATCCCTCACCCGACGCCGATCCAGCCTACGAAGGATTCTTAAGAGCCTAAAAAAAATGTTGTTGTTGTTCGTTACCTGTGAACAGTTGCAATTGAAGTATGTACTTTTAGCTTGATCCTGTACTAGGCTCTAGGCTTAGGGTGTAATCGGAATTCTTGGTTCCGTATTCTGGCTTCTTCGGACGTTCATATACAAAAGTTACATACCAGTACGAGCACGATGATATACGCTAAAACCAAAAACTTTTCAAGTCCCAAATGAACAACCCCACCTTCTCCCCCAAGTCGTGCGTGGTACACAATCAATAAGTACACATGTTATAAAGAAAAATCAATCACTTTTCGTCCTAACCCTCCTCCTTGTCCTCCTCCGCCACCTCTGCGGAATCAATTCCAGCAAAACTGATCCCCCAGAACCGTCCGAACCCCTCCCACTCCCGCTTAAGATCCACACCCACCATCCTAAACAGCCGATGGCTAGACCTACACCAAGTGCAAGATGTGCTAATACAGGCCTGACAAGGATCGCTGATATCCTCCCCATTCCCTGTCCCTGGTACTGTCGTACAATCATCGTAGGATTCCCTAGCAGATGCTCGCTCGTTCTGATGAGACCCATCGAGATTGCTAATAGAAGGACTAGAGATCGAGGAGGAAGGACAGTTCGCAGTCTGAGGTTTATCAACGCCTCCTCGGTCGAGTCGAGTTCAGAGTTAGATCCACTTCCACCACCACCACCATCACCACCACCACCACCACCACCACCGCTGCTGCTGCTGCTGCTGCTGCTGCTATAGTGTTCCGAAAAAAACCTCCGACAGAACATCCAAGCGTACCCAATCCTAACCACCAAATTGACAATATTCGCATAAACAAGCGAGACGTCACCAAACCCAGCTTTGTAGAGCACAACAGCGCAAGTCGTATAGATCATCGTGAACAGGACCATCCACCGGCTCTGCCTACCGACATCTTCTCTTCCCGCACAACTGGCGAAAAACGCTTCGAGTCCACCGTTGACGGCCAGAAAAGGGATATACCAGACCCAGGCTTCTAATACTTTTGGAGCACTTGTTGTGTGGAGGTATCGGGGTGGGAGGAGCAGGGTTAGGAAGAGGGGAGGTAGTGGGTTCCGAAGATGAGGATGAAGAGGGAGGTGGTGAGTTGGATGTTGAGGAGCGTGAGCAGCGTGCGGGAGGATTTGAGAAGGGCGGGGAGGTGTGGATTTTTATGGGGCGGTTGGCGTTGGGGGTTCTGGTCCGGCTCGTGAGAGTTTGGGGATGAAGAGGAGGTGGTGGAGGTGGAGGAAGAAGAAGATGTGACTTGTGCGAGGGTTTTGGAAAAGTATAGCCGGAGGGTCTCTTCTATTGGTTGGAATACGATTCGGGCAATGAGAGAGCCTGTATTCGAGCTCAGGATAAGCCTATAAGGAGAGAGAGAGAGAGACGGAAGGGGATCGTACCGTAGTTCACAGCAAGTGCATAACCACCCTGATCCTGCAAAGGACTAAACCACGAAAGAATAAACTTGTCGCCTTCAGTAAGAAAGTGTTTAACGAGAGATTGAGAAGTCATCGTCGTCGATAACGCTAGTACATCTCGGTCGAAATAAACTCTAGGAAAGATATATAAGTTTTCATTTCGAACAAGGGAACCAGAATAGCTGAACTCACCCAGAAGAGTTTTTGGAAAGACTCGTCAAGAGACCTGCTCTACCGAATCTTCGGAGGTAGACGAGAAAGACCAAGGATCCATACATTAACTGTCCGAACGCGAATGCCAGCAGAGCCAAGTCTCCTCCTCCTCCGTTCGCGTCATATACGAGTATCAAGAACGTCGTCAACGTCTTCGCGGTGATCCCAATTCCTTCAGCTCGAACTCTGACATTCGTTTGGACACTTGACATAGCCCTGATCAAACCAAAATTGAGCTCACGGTTCAGACAAAGTAAAGAGCGCGCGAGGTGAGGACGGGTCACATACATACATGTTATGCATTGGTTCAGCCAAAAGTTCCATGATTGCAGCTAGGACATATACAAGGACCGCAGAGTAGAAATTGGGTTGGACGCGCGTTTCTTTGCTTGCGGTCGTTATGTATAACAAGGATGTACCGATTGCAAGAGGTACGCCGATGATGAAGGGTATGAAACCCACGTTCATCGCTGCACTTCCGTTCCTATTTCGGGTTCCAGTTTTGTCTCCAGATTGAGGAGCGGATGCCCTGTCCGGCCCAGCAGACTCGACGCGCAAAAGCGCCCCCCGAACACCTTCGCGCTCAAGAAGAGAATGGTACTGAGCAAGAGCTCAAATTGGATAGCTACGATACCAAATGCCGCGGGAGAAGCTAGACGCGAAAGTGCTTGATTTAGTACAAAAGTGAAAAGACGGGTGAAGAGCTGAAGGCCCATAAGAGACGTCAGCGTCGACGCCGTGGAGGACGCCATTGAGGGTACAAAACAAAAAAAAGGAAATATAGAGCGTCTATTCATAAGCGCCCATGGCTGGTTCCGCTCCGCGTGCATCTTCACTGAACAAATTCATTCTTTACGAAAACAAACTTCGGTTCTATGTTATCGCCTCGAATGCCTCGGATTCTCGACATCGGATTATCAAGATTGACCGCTCGGTTCAGGATGAGCTTAGCGTTGTAGAGGATGAGGCAGAGTATACGGGGAAGCAGATGAGTGCGATGCTCAAGATGCTAGACGATGGCAATAAGAGTTCTGGTGGACTTGGGAAGGCAAAGGTTATCTTTGGTGTCGTCGGTAAGTTCCTATTTATTTATTAGTCTAGAATATAGCTCACCCCAAGTCTTTACAGGTTTCATCCGATTCACAGCAGGCTGGTACATGATCCTCATCTCCAAACGTTCCATCGTCGCTCTCCTCGGCGGGCACTACCTATACCACTGCGAAAACACCGAAATGGTTCCCGTCTGCTTCAACCACAAAATCGAAAAACCAGCCGAAGAACAGCGTCTCATCAACATCTTCAAACAAGTAGACATGTCCAAAAATTTCTATTTCAGCTATACCTATGACCTTACTTCGACGCTGCAACATAACCTCGCTGGGTCGACGAGGAGTGTTCATGGGAAATGGAACTTCAATGATAGATTTGCCTGGAACTACCATATGATCACTGCACCATTTGGACCGGAAGAGCCTATCAAGACTCATTGGCTTTTACCGCTTGTTCATGGACATGTTGACCAAGCCAGTTGAGTGGAGTAGCCCTGCGCTAGCCGGGATGTGATACTAACCTTTTGGGGGGCACAACAGAACTGACCGTGTTGGGCCGAGTGATATTCGTAACCCTCATCGCTCGGAGATCACGACACTTTGCAGGCGCGAGATACCTGAAACGAGGAGTCAATGGCGAGGTTGATAACCTAATCCTCTCTTCACATCCAATTCTCACTCGCAGAACAACAGGGAAACGTAGCGAACGAAGTAGAAACGGAACAAATTGTATTCGAAGCTCTCACCACACCATTCTATTACCCTTCGAAAGCAAATGAAGAAGACGATCCTAATGACAACCCTACCAAAAAAACAAGAGATGGCGGAGGCGACCGATCAAGGAGACGACCAAATCCGAACTATACGAGTTATGTGCAGTACAGAGGGAGTATACCGTTTTATTGGACTCAGGAGAGTAATGTTATGAGACCGCCTATTGAGAGTGAGCCATTTTTTCTGTCCTCCTGTTTATCCGCTCACTCTTCCACCCCCCTTCCCCAGTATCCGTCTCCGACCCCTTCTACACGGCCGCAGCCCGTCATTTTGACGACCTCCTCAAACGCTACGGGGCTCCCATCTCCATTCTCAATCTTATCAAAGCACAGGAACCGGTTCCGAGGGAAAGTAAATTGAGAGACGAGTATACGCTGTGTGTAAAGTATTTGAACCAGTTTTTGCCCGAGGGGAAGAAGATGGAGTATGTTGCTTGGGATATGAGTAGGGCGTACAAATCGTGAGTTGAGAGTGTTTCTCATTTCCTCCCCCTGCTCCTGCTCCAGCTCCTACTTCCCTTCCCCTCCCCCTCCTAATTTCGGTTTTAGGAGTTTGTACGCTAATGAGGAGGCTCTTCTTTCTTCTCAAGGAAAAATCAAGACGTGATCAGTATCCTAGAGGACCTGGCCGAAGAGTCTATTCAAAATACAGGGTTCTTCCATTCAGGTCCTGAACCGTTCTATCACTATCTACAGCAAGAGGAAAATATGAGGGAGAGAGAGAGGGACCGGGATGATGATGAGGAGCAAGACGACGACGAAGGAACTCTCGTATCCTCCTCGTATCCTCCTCCCCACCCTCACTCAACCTGGCGAAACCAGATCTCTCTCCAAAACGGAATCTGCAGAACCAACTGCGTGGACTGTCTGGACCGGACGAACGCCGCGCAATTCGTGTTTGGGAAAAGGGCACTGGGGCATCAGCTTTATGCGTTGGGAGTTGTTGAGGTACCGGATTTGAGTTTTGATTCGGATGCGGTGAATATGTTGACGGAGATGTATCATGATCATGGGGATAGTGAGTTGACTGGATTTTGTTTCTTCTTCATTTTACGACCTTGGTTCTTTGGTTCTTTGGTCCCTTTGTTCTTTTATTCCTGGGACTGACAAACAATCTCTCTATCTATCTATCTCTCTTCTAGCTATTGCGTTACAGTACACAGGGAGTGCGCTCGTCAATCGTGTGGAGACCTATCGCGGGATGCCCCATTGGAACAGTCACTCAAGGGATATTATCGAAAACATAAGGAGGTTTTATACGAATTCGATGCTGGGTGTGTTGCTTTCGTAATTGTTTGGATACCGAAGGCTGATTTTTGGAACCAATTGAATACAGATGCGGATAAACAGGCAGCTATTAACCTTTTCCTTGGGATCACGAACGACAGACCAATAGCTCTCCCGCTCGTACGTGCACGTACACGTAAAGACACAACGTCACTACCGCCGCTTACAAATGGCGAAACCAAACCAACATCAGCATCGAATCCAGTAGTAGTCGCATTAACATCGCCACACGTCCCTTCATCCACACCAACGCCAACAAGCTACCGTAAATGGTTCCACGAATCTCACCTCTCCCCTCCCTACGTCGTCGCGGACTGTCTCGAACGTCTAAACGAGTTTGCTCGGTACAGTCCCAGAGGCGAGTTTTGGATAGAGTATTATAGACCGCTCTTGTTCACTTCGCTCATGAAACATTTTGCGTATTCGATGAATAGTACGCTCAAGTTGCCTGGGTGAGTTGTTCAGCCATTGTGTTCCTCTGATGATTCGGGATGTTAATTTGTGTGCGATTTTCTGTTTTATTTTATTTTAGGAAGACCGCAAAAGATATGAATGGAAGTCCGTTCGAGACCCGCGGTGTGGCGAGAGGTAGAACTGGTAATAGTAGCGCTGGTACACCTGGGTATGTATAGGTTCTCTTTTTTTCGTTGTCTCTTTTTTTATATCTTTTTTCACGCTCTGTATGAATAGCAAAGTCGTTCAAGGCGTCAAACGGTGGATGTCTTCCAACCCTAACAAGAACAACAGAAATCGAAACACCTCTATGCCTATGCCGCCGCCGATGGGTGGTGACCCGAGAACGAAGAGTGGGAAATCGAGGGCGAGGGTAAAGACTATGACAGAGCTGGCTTTGGAACAGACGACGACGACAACAGCCCAGGATCGAATGTCGAATTCGACAGAGTTAGTTGCCAGGCAGCTTTTAGATCCTTTTGTTTCGGAGGAGGAAGTTGTAGAGTATCAGGGGTGAGTGGTGTCCGAGTTTTTTTATGGAATTACTCGTATTAGCAGCATTTACTCACGCTTGCTCTCTAGGTACATAGACCAATGCCAAGAACTCCTCGACGCACCTTTCGATAGTGGGGCGAGGGAAGATTTGGAAGTGTACGCTATGAATGTACGCACCGCGAGCGGTGATTACTCGGATTGGATGGATGAAGAACCGCCTGAACCGCCGAGAGAGTTTGTTTCGTATGTTGAGCGTGGGTCGGCTCAGTATTTTGAGGGCATCGGAGGAAGAAGGGAGGTGTTTCCTGTTCTGGACAATTATGAGCGATGGCTTTCGGGGTCTATGACTGGGTGAGGAAGCGGTCCTTCCTGAACGTGTTTGTTCTACAGATAACGGAGACCAAATCGCGTCGGAAATTAAATGTACCATTCATGGATTCAGATATATCATACCCGCATTGACACTAATATCCCAAATTATTATACTGCGTCTGAAGCATTACGAGGAAAGAAACAGAAAACCCCTTGTAGTTGATAAGAGATACTACACTAATGCTGCCTACTATACTAAATGTTTTGGAGCTAGAATATGACCTATAAGAAACAACCCAGTGGGTAAGACTTTTGATAATAAAACTTTTGATGATCGACAATGATGCGAGTACGAGTCTGAATAAAATAAAGAAAAACAACATGCGTAACAAAATGGACTGAGAAATGGAACACAGGAAGAGAGAAAAACCTTCACTATGAAACAATGCAAGCGACTAGATCCGAGATCAAAACGAGAACCTTGCCGGCAGCTGAACTTTGAGCAGGAAGGAATACGAAGTTCTTGGCCAGACCCTGCATCCCGTACTCTTCAAGAGCTTTTAAGTGCGGACGGCCGGGGCCATGTATTGAAGATGTTTCATCGACGGTGTTGAGAGTTGATGTCGAGTTACGCAGGACTCCCATGCGCGAATTCGTTTGGCTCCCATCATCCAGCGCAATACGGATGATGTTCGAAACGTGGTGTATAATGGTAGGGTTGGATGAATTTGCGAACGTGTCCTTGATTCTGTCTTGAAGACTTTCGTATCTGGATAAGAGAGATCAGTCAAGACCTGGATAAAAAAAGCCAGCATGACGTACGCCATCTGAATAGTTTCTGGATACACCATGGCAATCTCAGCTAGAATACTGTACAGCATTTCCGATTCCGCGTCGTCTCCCTGAGCTGTCATGAGCATCACTCCGATGAAGGAAGTAGCGAACAATGCCGCGGCCGAGTCGTGAATTCCAAGCATTTCGATAGACACGGGCGGAACAGTCGCAACTTCGTCCGATCCTACCAGCACATCCTCCTCCGTCATCCAATCATCCTGGAGCCCACAATCTTTGAGCAAATTATGGTAATCCGTACTCGTAGTAGACATGGACACTAGGGCGAGGAAGTATGCCAAAGCCTCGGGATCTATAGTTCTTGAAAATCCATTGGGCTGATTCGGTTGGCTGTGGGCCCCGACGCGAGAGCTGATCTGCAGGAGTGTTCGAAGAGCTTCTTGAGCAGACTCCTTGAGTCCGCTATGGCGTACACCCTTAAAGAGCACCGCGGCCAAAGAAAAGGAAAGACTAATATCGCATGACAGCTGCAGTGTACTATCGAACTGCTGCGCGGGTTCCTCGACAGGTACTCTTGCTTCAAGTAAGCGGGGTTGGACTAAAGCACCAACGAACGTTCCTCGTTTCTCCATTTCTTTCATCGTCAATGATACGAGCGATGCAGCATCCTCGAAAAACGCAATATGACTCGATTGTAGGAACGCGACTCCCAACCAAAAAAGCTGAGGGATGTGCCGAGAGTCTAACTGCAATCCGGGAACAACCTTCGTTATGCACCGGAGCATGCTGACAAGAGCAGTGGTATCCGTGACCTCAGGCTGCTGCAGTGCAGTGCGGAATGCCATGAGCATCTGGTACATGAAATCATCGTCTACATCAGAGCAGGCTAGAGCTCCGAGAGCGGTAAAAGAGCGCATCTGAATCATGGAAGAGTACTGGAATGCCGATGCAGTTGCCAAGCTCATCCATCGAGCTTTCCAGACATTCAATTGACCTGGAACAGGAGATTGTTAGATAAAAGAGTTTCCCTGGAATAAAACTCTGCCTACCTTTGGATGCGGCCGACACATCCATGATACGGACAAGAAGAGCGGTGAGCTTCTCCTGATTCCGAATAAGGAACCTATCTTTAACCGTGTCAAAGCTCGAGTATTCACTCGTGGCTGTCTGGCGGCTCAAACCAAAAAGATTGAGTGCTTCTTCCTGGGTCATTTCCTGTATGAGCTGTGAGAGTTCGGTTACAGGTCCTTCGTCCACACGAGCAAGATACAGCGATTGTACGAGATTGGCGATTATGCCGTAGACAGATTTCCGTACGAGAGTGGATCCTATTCCGACTACAAGAGTCACAATATGAACGATTTCGGGCACATAGAGTTGATTGTTGGTTGGATGGTTTGTTTCAGTTCCTGCTTTCAGAGCAATTCGGAGCAGCGTGGATACTTCGGACCATCCTGCATTCTGTGATGGCGTTCTTGATAAACGGGGGAAGCTTTAACGATCGCCTAGTACATTTCATCAAGTTCACTTCACTGTCGAAGTTACATGATAACGCACCTTGCGGAGTCTAGAGAACAGTCGCCCTCGGATTGCGATCGACGCCACTGAAGCGATTGAGTGTGAAATGATCTCGCATCGGTATGTCCCAACTCCACCGTCAGTAGCAGACCGGACCAGCTCGTCGAATATAATGTCGACTATCGGACCCGAAAGTTTACCGGCCTCGTACCAGACATTTGTTTGGACGGAATTCATGGCCAACTGAAAAAAAAATACACATCAAGATTGCAATCAACCTAGCAGAAGACATGGAAAGATACCTCATTCAAATTTACGCTCATGTCAATGAGAACCCGTATACAGTCGCGTAACCGTGCTCCTGAACGTTCGAATAGTGGACTGGTAGGGTTTGCAAAAAGCTCAAGGTTCTTGATCCAAGGGCTCATGTAGTGAAGGCAGTTGATCGCTTGCCGCGTTTTTTGCTTCTCGTTCACAGTAATTGCGGCGACCACTTCGGAGAGAAAATCGAGGGTGAGTTGGGGTGCGAATTGAGCTAGCCGGGTGCTGAGATTGATAACAAATCCATTGATGGTACCAGGAACAAATCCAACTGCAAATCACAATCGATAAACTTTCTGTTAAACCAGCTTGATCTCATACCTTTGGGTGCGACCAGAGGCGATTTATCATAGTTGAGGTAGGTGCATACTGCACCAAGTAGATCGTAAGCGGCGGCACGAAGCTCTTCATCATATCCATCAACACTGAGCATTCCAATGTGTAAAAGTGTGGCAGGAACATTCGAGAATCGCATGAATCGTTCTGCAAGAGGCATCTGTTGGTCTTTTAACCGACTCTTGGCAGCGCGGATGGTCTATGAGTAAAATAAGCTGAGGTTCGCGGTGCTATCTACAGGGTGTGACGTACACGTATGATTGACTCCCGATGAGGTGAGGTGAAGTATATAGTATCTCCCTGTCTGCTCCGCCGTATGATGAATTCATTGGTTTCTAGGCCCGTCTGTACGTTGTAGACGTCGCTGACGTCTGCTAATAGAACGATCTCGCATGATTTGCATGCCAGCCCGGGGGCAATGTTGAGAGTGCGGACGGAGGTAATCCTGATGTGCGTTGCCCCGACGTTAAGGTGTATAGGCATTCGAGCTTGCTGAGCCTTCATGGTCACATCGGTGAACATATCCGCCTGCTCCTGCTCCAGGCTCACTATCAGGAGTTAATGACCGCTTAATAAAGCTGAGGTAAAAAGTGGACATACAGGGGTATTTCAAAGCAGGGGATTCAATGACGGAACCTGGCATATGAGGTAGAAAATCAGCAATGGAACTCCAGGCTCGTGGGTCGCCCGTCAGTCCAAATCCAGCGCAAACATTGTAGACTCTCCGAAGGAATTTCTGCGTTAAACCGTTGGGATTCAGGATATGGATTCTTGTAAGCTTGACTCGGATATCCGCAGGGATGAGTTCCGTACAATACTTCATCCAACGCAAGGGAAGTTCCGACATCGAGGTGAAGTCGGTACAATCAACAATGATCTCAACATCGCAATCCTCGTACTGAGGGGAGCCAATAACCTGACCGAAAAAGCTATTGCAATGTCCTGGACGAGGTGCGTGACAGAGCTCACCTTGAAATAATGGTGCATGAACAACTCCATGTCCAAGGCTTCGACGTTGACTTTTGACGCTCGGAGTACAAGATACCCTTTTCCATCAGATTCCTGGTAAGAAGAATTAGTCTGAGCGATCTCCAGACAGCCGAAGACGACTCACACTTGGAGGGACTGTTTCGCAGAGAATATCTTGCACAGAATCAGTTGACTTGTCCGCATACCGACTCATGAGGTCCTTGTAATTGCGATGGTCTTTACGATCCGCGTGAGAGGCTTTCGGGACATCAAGCGGGGACCTAGGTCAACGAGAAGTGTGCATAGACCATCCCAAGCGCGCTTGCCGTTGATCGCGGAGTTGTCGCCCTCCCCAGACGGCTTCGATATACTGAGTAGCTCCTTCCCAATCTTATCCGCGTGCTTTTCGAAGAACCGATGCAAGACTATGATGTCCGTATCGTCCGAGGCTGTTCCGAGCCACTCTTCTTCGTCATCTTCTCCCGGTGTATAACGCTGCAAACAATAAGCGCTTGGCATCGGAATAGTAAAACAAGAGGAGGACTCACGTTGAGCTCACTGAGATAACGTGTAACATGTGCGATATGATCCCGAAGAAAATCATTCAGAGCCATCATGTGGGCCTCTTTCCCGAAGAATATGTTGTTGGCAAGATTCTGAATGATCTTGGCAATCAGTGTCAGACCACGACGAAGACCATCGCCAGGAGGATCCAAATCGATCGTCTCAGGCGCTACTACTGCCGGAGAGATGAACCTAAATAGATGTAAGAGAATATTCAACGGGTATGAACCAAACCGACTGACCGTAGAAACACGAAGGCTCCCAAAGCGGCGAACTTGGCATCAGGCCACCGCTCATAGCTAGAAACATACAGAGTTAACAAAAGAAGACATTCGACCGTCATTGCCATAAGCACTCACACCGTAGCGGCAATATGAACACAAATCTCACGGAACATCCTGAAGAAATGTCAGTCTTCACGTCTTAGAAAAACATGTGTACGCACGAAGGAAGAGCAGGCGTCGACAAACCAATGATCTCCAAGAACGACTGCGCCACATATTCAATATTCTTCCTATTCTGCTCAACATTCCGCTCGCCAGCCTTCGCCGGATCTAATTCGTATCCTTGACCAGGCCGGTAACGACTCCATGCATTTAATGAGAGGAGTTATGAGGGTACGGAGGTAGTTATAGCCATGGATCCTAGCAAATGCGGATAGAAAACGAGTGCAGGTGCTGTTGCTCCGAATAGTCCAGCTTCATTTTCTACAAATACTCATGAATATTTCGTTCACTCCGACTAAAAATGACACTAGCCTGTCCGAGCCACCTCTCGGTCAACCATTGCTTTGATTAGCTTGATGAGCGAAGCACGTGTATCGAAAAGATTAAGCATCACTGCAATCATCGAGTCGACTTCACCCGGTGGGCAAGTTTCACAACGGCCAGAACAAGCGTCATCTAGGATGAATCAACTGAATTATGCGTACACGATCTTGTCATTTTACTCACATCCGACTCTTTGACAACTACGACAAGATAGCAAAAAAGGATCACGATCTGTGGTCCCTAAATGAGCCGAAAAACTCACCTCCGCTAAACGATGCTGACCAGTGGAAGGACCGGACCTATCTTCAGATCGAACTTGGTACCCTGGCTTAAGACCCGAGCAAAGACGTGCGCAAAAATTGTCCGTTTCCGGTTATCCTCGTCATAGGCTAGCGGAAGACATTGCTTGAAACCGCTTTCGGTGTTCGCGCTAACGAGATGGGAGAGACCGGTAATAACAAGTTCGCGGAGCTCAGTTTCGCGTTGAGAGGCACGCATACGCTAGAGAAGACAAAGTGGCTCATTTGTACGACCATAAGTTCGATAGATACTGTTCACGTACATGTTGAATGGACCCAACGTCTGAAACGCTATCAGAAGTCTAGATCAAAAAGTCAGCAAAAGCACTCATAGCCTTAGCATGGTGCAGTAGAGCTTACAGGAAACATCCGGCTGACAAGTCTCCAAGCCATTAAGCAATACATTCGAGTATTAATGAATAACCTCGAGACAAATGGAACTATCATCCCCAGCGATCGACGTATCCGCAGGCTTGAGCTGCAGACGGTCGAGCAACTTGACAATAGTCCGCAAACACGACAAGTTCACTTCATAAACGTTGCTAACATTTGCGGTAGCCGTCTACGGAAAGAATGAAATGATCAGCGTATACTACAAGCCAAGTATTGCAAGAAAAACATACATCTGGTGGTACAATCCACTCAACGATCGTGTCCAGGATATTCCGACGACATCATTATCCTTGCGTACGCCAAGTACACCAGTCCTGCCACAAACACAATCGCACAGCAAGCAAAACTTTGCTTGATCCGGAAACTCTCTGGCGATTCAAAACGAGTAATAAACGTGGCGAGACCCAACAAGGTCGGCGTGATCTCCATATTCGAAACCTCATCGATACGAGCATGACCATCTTCGACCATCAACTTCAATACCGCAATGAACTAAAAGAAAACAACCATGTCAGGTGAATAACACCGTCAACAAACAAAAAAAGTAATCCCTCACCTGGTCCACGAAAAGAAGCATATTCTCGTGGTTTGTTCCCTCGCCCTTATTATCCTTTTCAAAATTCACAGCTTGCACCACTCTATAATACAAAACAATTCAGGACTACGCGTCAACACTCGGCCGAAATTTTTAAAACATTTGGGAAACTCAACTCGTCAAAGTACTTCAATATCTTTGGGTGAAGCTTCACATGAAGATCAACGCCGAGAGCTTCCCGAGCTGCATCCCGTATCTGCACATCCTCGAAAATGAGTAGCGCAGTAAGGTCATTGACAAATGTCGAAATCAGAGGTGCAGGGCTCTGCATCGTCCGGATAGAATCAGGGAGCATTCGCGGAGGGATCACAGACGACAGCAACGTAGTGTCATGGACATCCGAACCACTAGTGCTCGCGGTTACGGCTAAGAATAAAGCGAGATTCTGCCACTGGTAGACCTTTTCCTGTATATTGTTTACATGAGTGAGAGGGGGACATGAAGCTGAGATCCACATCAAACATACCTGATATAATTCTGAACGAGCCCTGTTGATACTCTCACTGTCTTGGATATTCAACAGACTATCCGTAAGGTTCGTAAACCGCGCATAAGTCTCCTGCCAGACTGCGATGTTTACGGCAGAA